>CALYDF020000492.1:0-47621 GCA_944474145.2 Dicrocoelium dendriticum | reverse complement strand
AGGATGAAGCAGTTGAAACGGTATTGAAAGAATGGCTGATATCGATTCGTGAGCATAACTGAACTGTTACAGGCCCACTTCTGAAGAAACAAGCAGCATAATTAGTGGAAATATTTGGAAAAACGTAGCTGCCACAGTGGGATGTTTGCAAAGATGGAATAATAGAAATTAACTTGTATATGAACAAGCGCATTGCGAATGGAGCCTTGCGGACAAATCTTGCTGAGCAAATTGGCTGATTGATCGAGTGCAGTTGATCATGGCTGCTTGTACAATGTAGAAGCAACATATATTTTTCCGCACAATAAAGATATCTTTATGTTTCTCGGCTGGCAAGTTCAACGGATCTAGATATGCCATGGGTAGGATCACTCTCCTGTGCTGCGAGAATATGTCGGGCAGTAAAAAAGAAATCTGGTTTTGATTAGAAACTGCAAGAAACCAACATATCTTAAGAGCATGAACGTGAACACGTTTTCTGTAGCCTAGAGAGCTAATAAAATTGTATATATGACAAAATAATATTTCACCGAGTGTGTTCTCCACTAGGCAAAAGAGCTAGGCCAAAGTGTTGGAAAAATTATGTTGCTCTTGAATAATTACACATCGCATCCATAGGTAGAAAGCCTGAAAAGATTCAAATAGGATTTTTACGGGCAAACACTGCCAGTTTTCTTCAGCTCATGGACCAAGTTGTTTTTTAGTTGTGTAAGACAGTTACAGAAAAGAAAGTGTGGACTGTATTCTTTATCACTACGAAAACAATTTACCATCAGGATGATCGTCGGCGGTGAATTTCAGCACCAAGATTTCTGTGCTCATTGCAATACAGTTACTTGTAAAAAGTTTGAGAGAGGTTATCAGTGCAACAATGAGAGCTTGATTTCGGCATGTTGTCTTCAGTAGACTGGCATCCGATGCACTTCCTGATGACGCCCTCATCGCTGAAGCCGCGATCAGCGCTTGCTCAATCCCAGTCACCCGTATGGAATAGTTCGTTGCAATTGACAACGATGTGGAATGTATCTCCGAACTGACAACTGTTGAAGCTGAAATTGTGAATAAAATTTTACAGAAACGACTAGAACAGAAACAAAGCAGCGACCCAGATAAGGACATGACTGTTGCCTTCCTAAGTAAAAGCAATAGGCTTGTGTCACATTCAAAAGCGAAGAACTCTGAGAATAAACTGTTTAACTTCGGAAATTTGCATTGGTTTAGCAATGACTTTTGTCCAAATTGGACTTCATCAGTGCAAAATTGACTAGAGTAGCAGCTCGATATAGTTAACGACAGAAGTTGGATAGATTTCTTAACAAAGATAACATTAGTGCCAGTTGTTAATGCTTTTAAGGTAACATATTTTATGTTATAACGGTTGACATATAGGTAAAGCTCTCATGAATAAACGTTTTTTGGAGGCCTTAGTTAATTGTACGCATTTCTTCCTTCTTAACTGATTACAGGTAAAGATATATGCTGTACAAAAGTTCGGTGATTGCTTCCCTTTTGGTAATTACCTAACCTGCTTTATTGTTCTGGTTTGAAATATCCTAACGTTGGACAACAAAGCGCATTCGACTGTATGTATGAAAACTATTTAAAGCTGAACAGATAGGTCACTCACAATTGCAAAATATTCTGAAATTCATTTTGTTATCAGTTTCAGGTGCCTCCTCTTAAATACTTATCGCGTGTATCTACAACACTCCTTTTTTAAGCAAAAATTTTGTCGGCTTCTGAAAACACGGAAAACCATTCTTATCCATATTTCGTATCCTACATCCTGTAAATGACTGAGATCTTAACAGTCGAAAAATCTATCCATTTTACATTGTTAAATCTAGTTGCACGAGAACGGACGACTGCCTTAAGACTTCTATGTGATATGAAGGATTTCGTATTAAAAATCCCTCTAGCCAACTCCGGCCTGCAGATTCAGTCTTTTGTTGGATCACTGAAGTATGTTTATGTTTTTGACCAGACTATATACCATACGTCGAAAGTTCATGGTCGTCAAATAAACAGCAGTGCTTCCATCCTCTTTCTCATGTAAGTAAGTGCTCCTGCCATCTTCTAATGAAATTGCGTTATGAAGCGACTCAGAAACCCATACCTAGGTGGAAAAATCTGAAAAACAGAAAATAACAACAAAAAGTGCAATAACGTAACTGTCGCTTTATTGCTTTAGAATTCGTCGGTTAAGGAAAACGGGGTCAAGGAGACAGATTTTTAAGTCATTCGTTGTTAACTATAGGTTTTGTTCCCCATATTCGGCACTCTTATTCTCCCACACATGCACTCGAGTCATTATGCGATGACTGTAATTAAAAATGTCTTAATAAAAGTATAAGCATGAAACTAAATAAAACAAGTGCGGATAAGACTCTCAAGGGATCTTACCTGCAGTACTTGCAACACAAAATCAGTAATTTTATTGCCTGCTGCTTGCTAGTAGCATGACACAGGGGCTCATTCAAGGTTTAGTTGAGTGGAAATTTGCAAACTCTAATAACAAATTTACTTGTCTTATCCGTTCAGATTCATATAGGCTTAAAAGTCATGCCAAATTTAGGTGAAAAAGAACTTAATTAATTAAATGGGTAAATGTACCATTAAAAAGAGCACTCGGTGATTGATTTTTATGTCTGAATTGGGGGAGGCGAATGTGAAACTATCGAGGCTGCGATGTAGAGTGAAATATGGATTGCAATAGAGAAATATATCTGGGGCTTTTCTTCCGCATTGGGCGTCTTACCCCACTCTATCCTACGTTTCCATGTGTCATGTTTTCACGTGTGGATGAAGAACCACTCGTCTAAGTAATCAAGCATTATGGCTTACGGCTGTTCCATCCTCGAAGAAGCTGTCACCATGAACAACCCCCTACACAGCTGTCGAGGCCTGATCTCGGATTCATGAATTAATCTATCTTCAATATCTCCGAACAAGCCCAACTACCAAGTTGCACGTGTTAGACAAACTGCGTTCAACATGGCCAACATAATGCACACCAAATATGATTAAGTTGAACATTTTAAGTCACTCACCCGGCCCATCCTAGAGTACTGTAGCCTAATATGCGGTAATACGGGAAAGAATGGCGTAATTGCCGCAGAGCACATGTACAATACGCCTCCTAAACTGCACATTGGTAGGCTTTTTGTCATGAGTTATCGAGAACGTTGCACCGAACTGCAACTCGAACCACGTTAGGTTCGACCATTGATGCACTACTTATTGCTGCTGTAAAATGTCCTGCAAATAGATATATTTCGCATCGCCCACACTCAAACTGCCACATTGCTCAACTCGAGGGTACTGCAATAAAGATTTCACACTGAATTTACCAAAGAATAAAACGTCCATCCCTACTAATTCTTTTCTTTTCAGATATAGCTATTTGTTGAATAAACAAAAAATGGCCATTAGATCATGTGATGGTTTGGTAACAATTAGAAGCAAACCCTTCAATCAGCTTTATAGAAATACTATAATCATAATATTCACATGGGAAAAACCCTTCAATGAGCCATTCAAAGAGCGGCTCAAAATCATCCGGACCTGTCTCCAAAACTAAGATTTCGCCTCAACCTTCCACCAAAATAGAACTACATTAAAAGCATACTCCAATATTCTACCTTTGCGTATCACCCATACAAGAACATGGGTACTTTTGTGCACATACATCTGTGTCGTTACAGGGACATTTCCTCGCACCTGGAGAAATGAATAGATTATTATATTGTAACTACTTGAATGTTCTGAATCTAAACTCGATATGCCATACATGGCTGCGTTCATTCTGATCGAATGACAGAAGCCAGCGAAGAGCTTTTCCGCAGTCGCCATAATCGCGTCCTCAAATCGGTGCACGTGGTTCAGCTAAACCACATGGGCAATGGACCGCAAGCAACGGTTCTCAGACACATACAGGCGACGTAGGTCATCGGCACAAGTAGGCCAAGTCTCGCAACGTACCACATTACAGCTCTGATAGTAGCACAATAAAACCATCCTTTGAAAGAGCGACGGATGTCATGCCGATGCGGGAAATGCATGAGCCTGAAGGTGTAACGAGCTCTTGAAATAAGCATCGACACTTTGTTTCCAATAGCCCCCCCCCAGCAGTTATGCGGCTTCCCAGGTAGAAAAAACTCTGTACTACTTCCAACTTTCCCCCATCGATGGCGAGTGCATTGCACTTGGATGGTGAAAATTGCATACCATTCTTCGACGCTTCAAACGCCAGGAGGTTAAGTGCAGGTTGGATGGCGTGCAGACCGTCCTCCAACAAAAGAATATCGTCAATTCTACCATCCGATTACTTGGAAGGAGCTCAACCCTAACGTTCATGAAGTTTTATAGGGCATTTCTGAGGACATCCTCATTGGCAATGTTGAAGAAGAATGGAGAGATAGGGCAGCTTGTCCAACCCCACTAGGGAAAATAAAAGAAAACAAAAGCTTGCCATAAGCTTTAACAGCACCCTAGGTCAGACTATACCAAGCAGGCAAATTGGAAACGAACTTCCTGTTAACAACATTATTTAACGGCCAGGGCTACAATGCACTCCTGCCGACAGAATCGAAGGCAGCACGGATATCCAGGAACACAACGACCGTTGGATTTGACACACATGGCGGCGCTCGAGAATCTGGTGGAGTGTAAAGATCTGATCGATGCATCCGCGACCAGTGTGGAACTCAGGCTGTTCTCGCTGTATTGATTCACGGGTTGGGGATAGCTTGCGAATAATGATGGACACCAGGGACTTGCAAACAACGGGAACGAAACCTATGCCTCTGTAACTGGAGTACTTTGTGCTCAGGCCCGTTTTTCAGATGAGGACGACTACCGACTCACTCCAAAATAATGAAACCAACTGTTTGCCTAGATGTTCAGAAATAAAGCTTTGTGTTCTCGCACCAGCAACAAGCCGTAATCGTTAAAGAGAGCAGTAGGTAAAGTATCAGGGCCGGGTGAGTTATAACGATTTAGGCAGCACAGTTCCCGCCAGATTTCTTGGTAAGATGAAGGATAAGTTAAGATAATCCACTTATCACCAATGCGCGCCCCAGCGTGAACAGATGAAGCTGGCGGTCAGGAAAACTGCGAGCGAAAATGTCCGGCTCATCGGTCCAACCTTCGTTGAAGATTAGTGAATAGGGATCCATAACCTTTCCAGATTGTTTCTCTTACTCCTGATCAGAAGCCCTCGTTGACTTTGAGGAGGTGGAATTGTTTTCTGGTATTATCCGAGAGATAAGTAAGTTCAATCTCTCTAGCAAATGCACAAACCAAGTCTCACTGTACACGTGGTAGCTATTGCGCAAAGCTCGATCCAGGAATCGGCGTTCCTCACCACAGCTGGTGTCAAATGGGATTAAGCAGCGCCTGTTCATCAGCGGCCTGAAGGCAGTGAAGATCCAGCTTTTCCGCGGGTGAAAGACAAATCCACAGTTGGGAGAATTTGAAGCGTATCTGATGCGCATCCATTGCGAATTGAGTCCTTGGACAGCAGGAGAAGCAATTAATGTTGACAGGGAAGCCTGGTACTTTGGTGACCTCACAGTATGTTGTAGATTTTAGACATTTGGTCTGTAGTGTGTACATGTGGGTTATCCTCCGAAACCCATGCATATTTTGGCGCGAACCTCTGGGTGATCGGAGTCCAGACAAGTTGGACAGTACAATAAGCAATATGTTACGCTTTCGCGCAATCTCTAGCTTATTGCTATGTGGTCAAACTGGGATCATTCTGTTGTTTCAGAAGGTGAACGACAGGTAGCAAGCTGTCTTTTCGAATGCTGAAAACGTGTACTCGAAATAAACATGCAATGATCAGAAAAAAGAACCAGTAATCAGTCTCTATTGTCTGCTAGGCCGCGACCAGGGACAGAACTACGCCCAAGATAGTGCTCGATTGTTGGCAATTGGCCCACTCGTGCGTTAAAATCTCCGGCAAGTATCACAATGTCAGACTTCTCAGCGGAAGGCAGAACCTCATGTAGCTGTTGATAAAAGCACTCCTTTACTGCATCTGGGTGGCAGTATCCAAGTGCGTATGCGGAGATGAGAAACAAGGCATGTGTAACATCTCGACGCTTACTTAACTTACATGAACCTCGTAGACTGACTGCACATAGCTGACTGTCTACTGGGACCTAGTCAAGCAAATCGACCTCAGACTTGGCACTTAGTGCAACTCTGACACCAGCTTGGCCAGAAGTTGCGACCTCTGGATTTCCGGAAAGGAACAAGTGCTATTTGATGTCAGGGTTTCCTGAAGATGTCATTCTAATGAAGCTACTGGCCTCTTGCAATTTGGTTTCGGAAAGGAAAACAGGTATCCACCGAGAGTGTCTCAAGCGTGCGGGCCAGACATGCTTGTCGTCCAATCTGCATCGGAGTGCATACTTTGTACGCTGCAAGGTCGAATGGTAAACCAGAACGAAGGAAAGTTTGGGTATAGGTTGGTGTGCATATGTTGTGACCACTTGACAAGGAACACCAAACGTTTGGCTCAGAACACTGGCAGATGCGACTAGTGAGAGATAGTTGACCGAGACCGGGGAAGACATAGGTGCAGTTGAAGAACGGGACGTGAGATGATCTGTTAACAGATGTTGAGCAGTAAGGTTAGTATACATAGCAAGTGGGAAAGCAGCAGTGTAATCCATCCATGGTTCGTCAGTGGGCCTGATGCATACCGGTTGCCTAGGCTGAAGTGGGGGATTTTCTTAGGGGCCCAACCCGAGCCTCTGATTCAGTATCTAACCTACAATGCAGTAGGACGGTATGATAGTATCGCAACCCTTTGGGAGCCGCTGACCAAACAAGTGGCGCATACGTCTTCAGAACCGCTGGAACGGGATAATCCCGAATCATCCAGCAAGCAGCATGAGGAGGTGGTTCGTGTATTGTTAACTTAGGGAGAACTCGCCCAATACTCATGATAACCAATTGCCTTACCAGCACACAGTAGGCGCCACGTTGGGCAAAACTCGATGTACGTTATTTGTTTCGTTGTTGAGCTACTCGTACCGGTTTCTTAAAATAACCGGCATTTTCTTCCGGGTTTATCCCTTATGTTTTACCTTTTACTTGCTATCATTTCTGCTACAACTTTCTGTAATGAACGCTTGTGTAGTAAGTGTCATCATTTTCTGAGTTCCGTTTATGTTCTTCATTGGCTTTTGCCGAAACGTTTTCTTCAATCATTTTAGCAATTCACAGTAGTTTGAAAGTGATCCACAGACCCAACCTCTGGCTTCCCTCCAACAATGTTTCTATGTTTTTACATTTTAACAATGCAGCCACCAACAAATGTAATACGCATGCTTGCCATGCTGATTACTGAGAACAAAGAGGTAAAAGATAAACTTATGTGATATGACAAAGTATATTGACCTAGTCTCCTACATTGGGCCTCATACGACATACTCCTAAAATAGGGATGAGACAAGCAGCTGAGTGTGGAGCTGTTACCGTTTCTGCACATTAAATATTGTGGTCAAACACTAGGCAAGTGAGCTGCCTTCAAGCAAGGTCACATTTCAGGGTGGCGAAGCCATGTAAAGATTGTCAAGCGAAACGCGAACAAAATCAGGGTAGTAGAGAATTAACAACTGGCGCAATGGATGAAACGGTACAAGGCTCAGCGAGCGTTGCGGATAGAGCCGAAAGGGGACCATGGACGGCTCCTGGTAAATAGCATTGGCTCAGAAAACAGCGGAGCTATTCGTCGACAACGCAATGAATCAAACAAATACGCCGTCAGCGAAGATTACGGAGTAAATGTAAATCAACAGATGCAGCCTTGGGAGAGCTCTTCGCGAGCTTTCGAACGACTCATGGCCGGCCAGAATTGAACCTGGCTAAGTGAAGATACGGGATGCAAAATTGGAGGGGTTGTCTCTGAACGCGTCACACAAATCCTCATCCACCTAGCTTCGTGGGAAGGAAATACGCTCCAAATCTGCACTCGTTTGTGTGTTCTCGGTGGAAAGTTCGTGTGACAGTAGACAATCTGCTCCCTCCCGCGACGTTCTCCTTAACCTGTTACCATGACCAATCGGGATTAAGCTGACCTGACCAATTCAATTCGCGCACGGATTCGTGGAGTCCTGGCTTGATGAATTTAAGGCCATTGCAGCATGCAACGGTTTCAAAGGTGACGCCAATTTACTAACTGCTTTGAACACACTGTTTGATTTAAGAGCAAAGGCGATATATTTTCTCGCTCGGAAATTAGCTTCTGGTTCTCCGTTTGCTTAGATGAGTTCGTCCTTGTGTGCACAATTTGGGAAGAAATAAGATAGACAGTGAGCAATGGCGCAATTTCAGTCAGCCAGATGGGAGGAACAGAAGGAATTGAAGGGGTTGTTCCAGCAGCTGGACAGACGTTTGGTGCTTGGCTCCCCGAGTTGAAGGGAGATGCAAAAGCACCGCTACTCAAGCAGCAATTTGTGCGAAGCATGCCGAACTCACTCCATGACAAGTTTATGTTGATAGCGATGGTTGGAGAGAGCAGGGTGGAAGATATGGTGACGTTTGCCCAGAAATTTTCGTATCGAGTGACTGTGAGGAGAGTCCAGCATTCCGATTTTGAACCCAAAGTAAATAAACTTTCCGAAATAGTGGAGAAGCAATTGTCGAGGAGACTCCGAGAGCAATTTTACTAAGCAATGAACATGGAAGCCAGTACGGTCGCTGCTTTTTCCCGAAATACAACAAAACCAGGATAGTAGAGAATTAACAACTGACGCAATTTTTGGAACCATACACTTTTCTATATTCTTTGCGGGTCTTGCGTACATAGAGCACATTAGGTAACTGGTAACGAGCCTTGTCTCAGAACAACGGAGGAACTATTTATCGAGAATGCAATGACGCAGACAAATAGGCCGATTGAGGAGCCAACAGGGTGAACCTGTTTGGAGTGATGCACTTACAAGAGAGCAATTCGCGAGCTTTCGTACGACTCATGGCCGTTCAGTATTGAATGTAGCTATGTTGAGATACGGGATGGAATGATGGAATGAAAGAGAAATTCTAGGTGTCTAATCTCATAGGCACCTGGATTCGCCCGTCACACAAATCCTTCTTCGCGTTGCGTCGTGGGCGTGAAGCAGTGTTCACATCTGTACTCTTCTGTGAGTTGTCAGTAAAACGTTATTGTGGCAAAACACATTATCCTCTTCTCCAGCATGGTTCTTGCTACAATTTTAAGGAAGTGAACGGACGTTTGTCAAGCACTTTATAGTAAATGCAGAAGCTGCGTCTAAGGGCCCAAACATTTGTATTCCTTTTGCGCGCATTCGGTTCGTGTTGTCGACAGACTTAATTTCACATCATTATAGTACGTTTAGATCCTTTACTTATTTAGTGGGATGCAGCGATGGGTCGGCCAGGGGGTACCAACTCCCATTACTAAACCCTGACTCAGAAACGAGGACTTGGCAACATTGACCAGTAGGTCAACTTATGCAGACCTCCGGGATAGTCAGTCGAATTCCTGATTAAATACATCACAGTCGCCGGGTGATTAAACATTCCCTCAAATCTTCAGGTCCTCCGCAAATAATTTGCAGTTCGACGAAAGTAGCAGAGGTAATTCGTTATTGTGGTTCAGAAATAAAGCGGGCCCCAATACTGTGCTTGGGGTGCGCCGCTAGTAAACGGGTACCATTCCCTTAGGTGGTGATCCTTATGATCATCGGCAGATCCAGAGACGAGGAATATATTCCACAATTCGCGTCGACGTCGTACTAATTGATTATATTCTCTGTAGAACAAAGGTAGCTTCGCTGGTCCAGCTTTCTGATACTTCAGGGGGTACGTAGCGAGCGCAAAACCGTTGCATACCCACGCTTATAAAAGAGCAACAGGCTTGAAGAGATGAAACATGTGGTAGAAGATATTCTACTTCACTGGCGGCTCGATTTAGACCATTGAAGCCGGTCTTCCCATAATTGTAGGAGGGCTGCTGCAAACGAGAGTAGGGCCTCAAAAGCTCTAAGCTGGCTAAAACTATCGAGTTGTCACTAACTGCCAGAGGCTCCAGGACCTGAATTTCATGTACAGGTTGATCGCAACTCGTTAGTAGTTGGCCCATGCACAATGGAGCGGAATGCGGTGCAACGCGCGTCGGTTGGCCGACATGTGCTGCCCCAGTTTCAATAACATCTACGCAAACTGCACCTTGACTTCACAGTGCTCAGGGAGAATTTGTACCTAGGTCACCGTATTCGAGGAAAATTAAAATCACCGATAAGCAGGAAGGTGGGCCGACTCATGTAGTTGCTGGCATGCGGCAACCAATCCAGGCATCGACTTTGCGGGGTGCGATAAGCAGCACCCACAAGCAGTTCACCCTGTTTGAAGCATATCGAGCACCATAACTGTTCGCACAATCCATCATTGCTACGGTAGGTGTGTACCAGTCTCTCGCACATCAAGGACCGAATGCATAACAGCACGCCGCCTCATTGGTTTGATAGTCTGTCGCATCAGAAGCCCGAGTAGCCACAGATCTGAACTACTTGGGGAGTGACCACAGGATTTAATCTGGTTTGGGCAAGTACTAGTAAGACGGAACGACGTGAGACAAGGAAGTGAAAGTGTCGTCACACTGGTTCATTAAAATACAAATATTTTAAAGGTTACGCGCAGGCCGCTGTAGGAACCGACAGGTGCACAAATAGTGTCATCGATGTTGATTTGTGTTCGGTAGACCCTGGAAACTACCCGAAAATTTACCGTATGAAGATTGGTTTCTCCACTGTCAGCCTGCGGCTTTAACAAGATAGCGGACTTCATTTGCTCTCTGCCCGCCTTTGGGCACGCGCATGCTTAGTGTCAGCACCTCAAGATATGGCGACACATCAAATGCCCACTTGGCGTCTTTCCTGCTCCTGACTCTCGTTTTGCACACGTCCACGCCGACCTGGTCAGACCTTTGCCCCCATGCAAAGGCTAGTGTACTTCCTCACTTGTGTCGACCTATTCACCCCTTGGCCAGAAACGATTCCGATAGCTAACTGCTCATCTGAGACAGTTCTACAAGCTTTCCTAAAATGCTGGGTGGCTCAAGTTGGTTGCCCAAGCATAGTCATCACCGACAGAGGATCAAAGTTTGACTGATCTTTCAGCAAACTTCTCGATTTGCTTGGTTTTTAACACAACAGAAAAACCACATAAAACCCCGCAGTTAATGGGACGGTAGAAAGGTTTCACCGAAAACTCAAAGCATCACTCTGTGCGAAATCTAGCACATCCTGGCAAGAAGCACTTCCGCTCGTTCTCTTAGGCATAAGAAACAAGATTAAAGCGGATGTATACTCTAGTCTATTGTCGCTAGTCTTTAGATGCCCACAACGTTTACCTGGTGAACTCGTCTCACCGAAAGCGCCAACAACCTTCGACTATGACGATACGCAGTTCGCATATCTCATCACATGCGACAGCTTTAGCCTGTGCAACCCAGAGCACAGAGCTTGTGTATCAACGTGGACGAGCGCTTAACTACTTACTCACAAACGTTCCTTTACACTGACAGCGTACACCAGCCATTCCAACTTCTTCATTCTGGCCCGTACCATGTCGTACGCGAAAGCGACGTTTACCATTGACCAAAACGGTAAGATTGAGACGATCAACGTCGATCGATCCAAGCCAGCATTCCTTGTCAAGTCAGAATCGTCGGTGCAACAAACAGCTTCACATCCTGAGCCATCACAGCTCGCACCGCAACCTCAGACGAGTCAGTTCGCTCTAGCGGAACCGACAACATCCACCCAGCGCACTCCTACTCGCCCTACAATCTATCGATGCGGTAGGAAGCTCAAAACTCCAGTTCACTTTCCGCATATTTTAGAACTTCTTATTTTACATAGAAGGTGTCTCAGATTTTTGCTCTTATCAGACAATTCCAAAATACACAACATAAGACCAAAATGTTTTGAAACTACCAAAAAGAGCAAAACCTTTTGAAAACCCAAAAACAGCTTTGCACGTTTTTCGCTTTTACACTCTTTTGTATATCGCTAGGCATTTACGCTGTTTCTTTATCTTACCTTCCATTTACGCCGTCAGTTTGCTGCATCACGGTTTCACTTTTCGTAGGACCTCTGCACTTCAATTGGTAGGGGAATGAACGTCCTGCTCAACCCCCTACGTGATCTTTACTAACTGTCCCCGCACAAACAGTTGTTTTACCGTTTCGACACCGTAGGGAGGACAAGGGTGGGAACCACGTATGGTCGGATTACATTGTTTTATCCCAGCAACTGCATCCGGCTTCACAACCAGGTCTCTCAGAAGGCTGGCCCGTGACGGACAGTCCTCACGTAGATGGAAGGACCGCTTACACAGCCCCTTCTGTGGGAGGGCTATGTAGCATTCTGAAGATTCCTCGGTTTGTCTGTGTAAAAGGCTAACTAAAATTATTTTATTGTGCACCTAGGAAACCAGTGTGGTTTGTGGAACTAATTTGCTGAGTTCGAATGTTTGACATGCTCATCGTCATTTTCGCTTGGAGCTCTTTTCGGTTGCAACGCGCGACGGCCGTGTGTGCTGTGAATCCTCCGTTTCCGTAGCTAGAGTGTCAGCGGTGTCGTTTTTATAGCTTTGCAAAAGGGAACTTTTTAATGTACGAATAAAAGTATTCCTGAAACTTGATCTGTCCTTTCGAATCGCTTTCTGAGCTCCTTTCACAGGCTACTCGCTAAAAATGCCATATGATCAAGCACTCTAGTTACAGTGGATGGTGGATCTATACTTAATAATGGACGTTTTGTTTGTTTTATATCTGGTGTTAGCTGATCCTTTCAAGTAAAATATTTTGAACTGAAACACCATGCTCCGAAGTGCTTGGGCTGCAGTATGTTCGGCGTGTTTGACAAAGTTAACGGTGTTGGAGTGGTGGATCCCAAGGTTATTAATAGTGTGGCAGTAAGACAATGGTTTATCATCAATGTTAAGCGAACCTGATATTATATCAAATTTGTAGGATACTATGTGGCATATGTCAGCAGAAAATATCATTAACCGTTTAGAACTCCCTGAATAGAGCACACTTGAATAACTCTGGATTTCGCCTATCGTTACACTGACCTTAGTTGGATTAAAAGTTTTAAAAACGTTTATGTCATAGGCAAATATAAAGGTTTGCCGAAAAGAAGATGTTAAAAATATTGTTTCTGTAGTGTAGAAATCAAACGATTTTCAGAAAGCTACCCTGTATGTCGCCACTGGTGACAGGCTTTGGCTTTAGATATAGCGGAGTTTGTGAAATTAGCTGAAATTTGAATTCGCCATTATCAGCTAACTCGAAAACAACGAAATTCTGTGCTGTCACCATCGGGTGTGACCTCTGGTGGAATTGTGTCAACGGATATAGCGAAATAATTGGTGTTCTCTTTCAGGACAGTAAGCGCGGTTCACATTTGAATGGTATCGCCATGAATAAACGTATAATTGATTGTCCGTGGTAATCTAGTTGACACAGCGTTCCAAAGTAGCAGAGAAATATTTTAATGTACACAGACTGCAAACCGATGGCGTCCGTTGGCAGTGAGACAGTACACAAGATGTCACGGCGCTCATAGTCAACGCAGATTAGGATCCGAAAGTCCAGTGAACATTGTGAGTACGTGCACACGCACGTGTAATACGAGATAAGACTGATCCCAAGACAGATTCCATGGAAAGTAACTTAGCCTGTCTAAAGCTGAGGTTGCAGCGAAATACCATTAACCATATTGTATTCCTACTTGCAACAGATTGGTTAGAGCGCTCTGTAAAGGTTCTCCAAGGATCCCAAAGTGACAATGGTGGCAGTTTGCCTGAGGCAGATCCCTCGTACGGCCACAATTGATAGAAAACTTGGCTTCAAAGAGTAGGACTTCAGAAGGCAGCAAAAGCCGCCTTCGGACACACAGCCTCTAGTTTAGCAGTAAACGAAGAATTAAGCATCAGACACAACGAAGTAGAACAATAGCACAAAGAAGCAGTATAATCGTCAGAACCTTCAGGATAAATGCACACGTTCCACCGACAGCTAAAATGTGGGTAAATAATATCGTCCGCGAACACTAAGGAATTCACGTCATTGGTAAAGATAAAATAATACACACACAATGAATCTGAGTGCGAAGGCGATTGCACTGAGTATTTGGAATATACATGATAATTGGCCAATTAATCGGCCATTCGATCGAGGTATTCTGCTTTAGGAAGCATTAACAATTCCAGTGATGTCTGACAAACCCTGACTGATGTTGTTTGGCAGCAGCTGCCTCAGCGTTTTTGGTGGATGAGTGGTGTGTCTTTCGGAAGGCGGTTCATACGGGCGGAGTACATTTGACATGAGTCACATATCTGGGTTTCTCCAGTCTTCGATTTCGGCTGGTTTCCCTGACACCCGCACTGCGAATGCTTCTTCAATGTCGGAGAATATTTCTCGGAGACATTTGGTCATAATCGTTTCGTCAGAAGTGGGCGGCTTCATGGCGCGAATTGTGGGAATGGAACGAGTGGATAGCTCGGATACACCAAAACGCTTTGTACCGGGATGCAGTCTCGCTGGCGTTCTAGAAGTTGAGTCAGCATCACAGAACCAGCCATTGGGTTGTGACAAGATTTGTACCCCACCTCCGGAACCACTAGCGGCAATAAAATAGAAGGTAACAAATATGTAAGAAATCCAACAACAGGGATGTGGGCTGGTATTGGCTTGGGTTGATATGATGCAAAATGCTAACACCTCCAGCCTGATATAAATGAATGCAGAACGTGCTAAATCCCCTTATCATCGATAATAGTTTTTAGCGATCGGTCGAGTTTAAGGTTACGGCGCTGTCGGAGCAACACGTGAGATTAGATCTTCTTCTTTGTTGTATCCATGCCAAGTTCCAGGTGGTCCTCTAAGATGACTTTTTGAGACCTCCTTTGTATCCATGGTGATGCTAATGGTATGTGCGGTTTTAGGCTGCCGTGGAGGTTGCCGCGATTATACACAGAACAGTAGAAAAGCGGTACCCGTTAAGGAATAAGACAGGAGTATAATGCACCCGAGAAACCAGACAAAAATGTGTTCGTTATTCTGTAATTTGTTATTGCGACGACTGAGGTAGTCAGGTAACATCAGACCCAGTAACAAAAAGTTTGATGAGCAGCACGATTTCAACGTAATACTTGGTAGTAAATAAGTTATTAAAAACGAAGGGAAATCACTGTCAGCTTGACCCTTAAGTCGATCAGCAAAGTATCCTGTTCTTGATATTAATTGGGATGGTTTCAATAGTAGGTTAGCACACAGGATCGTGAGATCAAGCGCATTAAATTACACGCAAGAATTGGAATGCGGTTAATTGACGTAGAAAAGTAGGTGTACCGAAAAGTATGAAAATTGAGAGGCTATGAGTAACTGACGGCGGACATGCGACAGCATCAAATTAGTAGACGGTAACATCCCTGGCAGTTTGACTGTTGTATGATGACGAAGACAACACAAATCACTGACTGGGATCTAATCAATTGCGTCACATGTTGGCTCATTTCTCCCCTGGATTTGCTAAACCACACTTTTTCGACAGTCATATTGTTATTTATGTAGTGACTGCTTTCAAGGTAATAGTTTTAGAGCCGTTATTAGACACCCACGTTTAAAAATACAAAAAGGCGATATTGTCGAAAATTGGCCCAATGTTCTAGTAGAAGCAAGACTAACGGGTGCTGTCGCATCAGTTAGAAGAGTCGAAAAATCCATCCGAAACTGGGACTCAAGAGGAGTTTTCGTGAGAGAAAAATGCTGAGGTAGACAGACAGGTAATTTTTTCTCGAAAAGAACAGTTTGAATAGCAGTATAGTGTCGCATTTTTTTATCCACTACATTAACCTCCAGCTTGCACATCTGTTGAACAGATCTGGTGCGAAAGGGAACTGATAGAGTAGGAAAAATTGACCGGACCGATAACATTTTTTCACCGTTTCTGACAGATTATGGTGACACGCTGGCTGCTGAGCTAGCAGGTTTGTTAAAAGCTACCCTAACGATGGTGTTTGTTAAGCAGTGTGTCCTCAGTGCTCCAAAAAGCAAAGAATGTCGTGTTCGAACTAGTGATGCTGTCGCCTTCAAACTTTCCATGACAGTATACTCAAGCAACTCGGTGGTTCCAGAAAGTAGAGTTAGTGAAAAGTAAGCCAGTTCCACCCAGGAAAAAAATGCTAAACATACAGTTACACCGCATGGATCTCAAAAGCAGAGTATTGCATATAATTAAACCGTTATAGTTGGTTTGCTTGATTTGGACGCCTCTTTCGACTCAGGTGAATGCGCCAAACCGTGGCGTCGTCGATTTCAGAACGAGGTGAAAGGGAAATTAAATTTTACAATGGAATCTCATCTTCCTGATTGCCGGGAACGTGTGAAATGTTTACGGGTATTAGGGTGAGTTCAGTAAAACAAGTGGCGTGCTTCGGATACAAACTAGGTGACCGGAATGGCCATAAATGCAAACCCTACGTGACAATCAATGCAACGACAGTGAAAATAGCAATATGTGAGAAGAGGTATGCTCAAGTATTGATGGAAAGGAAGACACCGTTGAATCACGACACATCTTGGTTCGTATCACCACAAATCTGTTGCTAACTATCAACCTTTTGGTAAGCAATGATAGGAAGCGCCAGACTTGGCTGTTCGTTCTGCTATTCTCCTAAGTCTGTTTAGTCAGAACACAATAATTTTTTAAGTGTAAACGAGCACACCGGAGTAGCTAATAAACCACCAACCTGGAAAGGCAAAAACAGGGCGCTTTTCTCCCAACCGAACTAGCAGGAACCGAATCCATGAACACTAGCTTCCCGCGCCTTTATCCATCAGATAACGCCACAGTGGCAGATCATCATGACCCGCAAGAAAAGTGTCGCAAAATGAAACTTGTCCTCTGCCATCATACCGGCTGGAGGGTTGCAGAAGAGATTGGTTGGTCCCATAAAGTCACAATTTTCCACAGCGGCAGCTACTTGCGGATAACGGTTGTTTAATCGAAGATCCAGCGGGCGCAATTCCCAAGGCTCCATAGAGAAGTAACTACAATTATCTGATTCAAACATCTCATTGACCAACAGCGATTTTTGGTGATTTTTGATTTCCCAACTATAATTTGCACTAAAGGAAAGGTCTAAAAACACGGAGTAATGCTATGTTAAGTGCGTCTTCGCAGCAGTGCTAAGTAATCAAGATCCTGCCAATGTTGCACTGTTCAAGTGATATGAGTAAAAATCTGAAGAAATGACAGAGTCCATCTACCTGGAACAGATTCGTACACACAATAGAAGCTCATTATATTGGTCGCAGTAACACCAAAAATGTACTCGGTGCATGACATATGAGCGGATATGGTGGATCCCTCGATAGGGGATAAAGACCTTAAAGGTGCGTCCGTAAACCGTACCCACGCTTCACTGCCACGCAACCAACGTACATTGCGCGCGGTCAGCGTATACTACGAGGCTACCCACATCTATACATACCGGTGGATAACAAAGTAGGCGCATTATCCTATCGGCAACTAGCCGATAAGGGTTAAAACAACAGCAGTGTAAGTCAATTAGGTGCAACTACCCATCGTCTCCACCTCCGTCAATCGCGCAAAATCTTCACCGACAATAACCGTCCCGTGATATTGCAAAATAAATTAACCAGACCGGGATGTGAGTGATCGATTTTCAAAATACGCATTCCCTGCGCCTGGTCGGCGCTGGGTGACCACTATTCATCAGCCTGGTGTATGCCGTTAAGATACATGTTCTGAGTATCAAATAAGTCTATTGCTCCTGCTACGACCCAAGATATAAGGTCACAATTCTGAAAACAGTTATCGTAGCTAGACTGAGCCAGACAGATACCACACATCCAAAAAAGCGTGAAAATATCCGCGGATCTCTGGGGGCAAATTTTAGCAGCGAAGAAACTTCTCAAAAGCCCAATAAAGACCCCTTCTATTTCTCTTCAGACATTTCTCTTTTAACCACAGGATGCACTAAGGACAATTCAGGAGAACTGAAAAGAGGTTTAGCACAGTCAAAATGTGGATATTAATTTCAATGCCTGGGCGGGCTCTTGGCGATCCACTCCCCTCGCCGGGACAGTGAGAACATCCGGTGAAACAAATCTAGAGTGATGAAGCTCTCTTGATTTGCAATAACTGACCAGATTACCGTTTGCGGTATAATTATTACGGTAGTTTACAATAAACAACTGGATAGTCGTTCCTATGTATATATTGACGACGAGATGCTGTAAGATTTAGCATACAGATGAAGATAACAAACATATTAGTGAGATATGCTTCGTACTAGGTCGCTTCATGGTGTCTGCATGGGATTCCACATTCCGTGAATAATTGTGGACGGAAGGTTTCATGCTTTTTGAGAACGCCAGTAAAGGTTGACTTAACCGTTCATATATTGGAGTTTGATCGCAATCAACCAGACTGACAGTAAGTATAAAGCTGGACAAATCTGTTCAAAAACAAAAGAAGGTTGATGGAGTCGGAAATAAAACGACTCCGCCACGTAAATCAGGTGTAATGCTGCCGTCTCGCTGTCACCCTACATCTGAGTACTAAGAAAAGTATCATAACGCAAATCTCAAATATCATATGTGTAGGTGTCCCGTTCTTATCGAGATGATCTTCAATCAATGCACTTTGTTTGCCGATGGGTTCAGCTAGTCGGTTGGTCTAAGGCAAGGGTGTCCATATTTTCGCCAGGAGGGCAATATTTTGTGAGGCAAAAATATATCGGGCCATATTTAGTATGAGATTAGGATAATAAGCAAAAATAACATTCATTAATACTTATTATTGCAAGTTTAAATGTGAATGATGAAACTGAGATCTGGAGCTATTGTGTAATATTTGTTTTCGTTAAGACATTTTAGCAAATATAATATATCATAGATTTTACCAGTATCTGACGATAACAAATTATATCCCCGTGAACTCCTTAATCTTTTAATCTATGTAATGTCATCTGTAGGGATAAAATGCAGGACCAACCAATGACGCTAAAACTGTATGTAGAAGCAGGGTACGAAAATCGACTGGTCACATTATCATCCATCTTGTAGCCAAAGCCGAATAATATTAGCTACGCTGTTCCAATTTTTGGAAGTAAAATCGTGCTTTTACTGATGCCATATCGCTTTAACTTTCTTGTATATTAATTTCCAACGTTCATGTTGGAAACATTCGCTAATATCGGCATAAAACAAAGGTGTCACAAGAAATAAAATACCAAATTATCCCCCATTTGTCATCTGCAACGTTTCCCCATGTAATCATAGTCGCTTGCGGTCGCATGTGAGTTTTGGTCATCCGACTAGGCTTACAGAGAACTTTCAATCGCATTCACAGGAATCATTGCTGAATCTCATGAATATACATGTTGATGTATTCGCCCTGAATTCGTGCAGTAAAACCTAGTCCACGAAGCTTTCCGCTAAAACTCGAAAGCGGATGGGTATGGATGCTGCATGCCAGATAGATTTAACATTTTTGGTCGTACATATATTTCAAGCTCTCAGAAACATATATTGGAATAATATGCTCTAACTTCATCAGCATGTTTCCTACCAGACAGCTAAGGTAAGGCAGTTAAAAGTTCATAGCACTAAGTCCTTTGTTCTAACCGAAACAATAGTAGAAACGTGGTGAACTTACTTGGTGGCCTATGCTGGAGTACTGCACCAACAACCATAGTCATCTAATTAGCACAGAACGAATAGCTCTAGAAAATATCCAGCGGTCATTCATGAAATTGCTCACTGGACGATCTACCACTATGAGCTATGAAGACCGCCGTCGTTGAGTTCAATTTGTGCCTTTGAGGCTAACTATGAAATAATTCAGTTCACTGGATACAACAGTTTTATCAGAATTAATACCACTTTTCTCATCAAGCTGAGATTATGGAACATCGTAAACTTACCCGCCAGATAAGGCGCAACCCAGCAGTTGTTACTGGTTAATCTACAAAGTGGTTCACTGTGTGTAATGGGGCTCAGATTGACAGTTCTGATCGTTTTGCAATCAAAAATTATCCTGTCCTCTTTAGCAAAATATAACCACAAGCACATCACTCGCTGCATCAACAAGTTCAGGCGGAGGAAATGCTGTAAAGAAAATATCGACTGACTTTGTGTAATGGATGGATCGATAGAATTTTGTTTATTCATTGACCATGACGTAGCCACGTATTGCGTCAATTTGACCATTTGTTCGAATTTCTGTTTTTGATGTACGCTGTCCTTTGGAAGCTATCCACGTCTGCGCTGACAGTTCCTGCTCCTCTCAACTGAAGCGACTTCGCCGACATAAGGTGACAGCATTAAAAATAGAAAGGCACTTCAATAAGGTCTCCTATTGTTTTCATCAAGGAAGATCTCCACTGAATTATTCGTGCATAGTCAGTCTATTCTTGGGAAGCGCAACTGTCAAGAACTGTGGAGGATGCTGAAACAGCTTAATGGAGTTGCTCGTAGTGCAATTTGTTTCCATGCGACTGTAGTGGAGTTGAACAGTGAGTTCTGTAATTGCAACACTATCATAACCCCGGAGCTCTACTGTTCACCATTTTTGAGGTCCGTAAACATTTTGGCTCCCACTGACAGTGTGATTGTGAACAGTTTGCTAGAAAGGCTACATTCCGGTATAGCTAGTGGTCTGGATAAGTTGGCTCCCATCCTACTCCAAGAATTTGCTGACTTTCTGGCAACGCCTCTTGCGCCTGTTTATTACAACGTGTATGCAACAACACAAAATCTCTTATTACTGAAGGAGTGTCAGCATCACACAAGTGCAGAAAAAGGATTCAATAAATGTCGACATATCGCTTGCAGGTCTGGCTTTTTAAAAGTCCTTGAATCAGTCATTCTTGAAAGGATACCGTCCCAAACACGCTCCATTGATCCCTTCAATTCGCTTGTCGCAGTTTGACATCTACTATGGTTGCAGTGGCCTGCTTCGTAATTTACGTCCTGTCGTCACTTGACAATGAAAAATTAAATCAACTCATATGTGCTTCCTTAAATATGGCAGTGTATTTGGCAGTGTAAACCGCTGATTGCTGCTTTATAGTCCCATTTATTCAAGGAATACTTCCTTCCGTCGTCCATTTGCTTTTGACTGTTTTCCTACACACATTCAGACTACTGGACTCGGTGATAGATGATCCTCCCCACTCATCACCAACACCTGTGTTCTTCAAGGAGCCATTTTGTCTTCTGTATACTTTTCTGCTTATCTCATCTCAAAGGCAGCCCCACGGAAGTGACCTTACTAAAATATGCTGATGATATTATCCTGGGCATCAATTATCGAACCACCGATTCTTCATTCAGGCTGCAGGATCATCTGAACGATCACAATAGTTTGGCTAGTACACATCCTCCGTCTCTTAATGTATCAAAATATCGTGCTATCCTATTTTTCGCTACACAGCAGCAGCATCTTACACGGTGTCTAAAGCTATTTACGGATAATGATGGATTACGCTGTTACATCAGTGAGGTAACTAGATTTGGGACTGAAAGATTATTTATCTTGAAATCTATGTTAAGGAAACTATCACAAAATTCCGGTGGGTTTTCTTGCTATGCCTCTCGTCTAAGAATCTCTTCTGTCCATGGTAATTTGATCCCTCGATTTCTCATTGCCTGTGTTCTGCCCCATATTATATTCCCGGTCTGTCAGGCAAGCATTTTAAGTTAACCGTCAGGTCTTTGCAAAATGTATCCCGACGTAGCAGCGTTTCGATGTTTATTTTGTCCGTACATTTCATTCTGCCTGCGCCAATGCTTACACCTAACTGGTATCAAAGATATTGGTTGATAATGCTCATCCACTTCACAACGCTTTATCTCAGTGTCCGTCAACTTTGTCCACTGGGCAAAATAAGAGTATAATTTATGCCCGCACACAAACCTATCGCTAGGCGATTATCGCTGAGCTTTCACTTTTTAGGGGGAGACCCCATCTCTGTCGTTTTAGACCGTGGATGCCCAAAGTCAAGCCCGCGAAACAAATGCAGCCCGCGTTAGCAAGCCAACTGGCCAGCGTCCTAATAATTAAGTAATAACTTCAGGTTTGGTCTTTTTACTGCATGTGTACTTTTTGTTATTATCTTAATTTCGGACAGAATGTGGCCCGACATATTTGTACCTCACAAAATGTTGCCCTTTTTGAAAAATGTTTGGACACCCCACTAATAGACCTAAATAGCAGATTCCCATTACGATGGCGCTTCTGTGAATAATTATGAAACTTATTTATGGTAATTTTCTTTAATTCGTCAAAAACACCAGGCTGAGGCAAACAATTCTTTTCTCACGGTACAAGCATATAATGTTAAACTGCCAAGGGATGAATACTGATTGGTTCGGAGTTTTATTCTGAAATTTCTCATTCACGCAGATCGATTAGGAGTTGTATGATCATCATGCCTGAGCCGATATCAGAGTGACGCTAGGCTGATGGCTGTTTGACCGGAGCAGATATTGAGATTGAACAAACTTTTCGTGAGCACAGGGGAAGTTGGAATATGAGAATCGCTATAGCCTTTGGATCCGAGAGCATCCTTAACCTAGAAGCTTACGAGTTGCTCATTGGTAATTGATAAACCAAAATAAGACACTCGGGAGGTTAATGTGTTAGTTTGATTTAGACATATGAGACAAAGTACAACTTGTTATAACTCGGGTGTCCCCGTTCGCCAACCATTTTGGGCTATGTTCCATAATTAGATGTGATATTTGAAGAGCCGTCAAACCACAGGCATCGTAATACAGCAACCGAAGAGATATTTCTTATCAAATGCGTCCATTTTCCAGTTAGAAGCTCACTAAATGTAGCACTTTAAAATCAAGGCGGATGAAAGGGACTATTTGCTAGGCAACTTCCTCAACGGCAGGTGTTATTTTGGGCTACAGGTTGCGTTGAATGTATCTTTCCAGATAAACACTTGCGTGCCACGTGTTCTGGATGGATTTCATCTCATATTAAGAGCGTTCTTTGAGCATATATTTTCTCTCTCTTGTGTTGAACTAATATGCTATGTTACTCTTGTAGTTAAGTGCTACAAAAGTATTGAATTTTTTATATTGATCATTCCAGGTCTTTCTGTTGGTCTTCGTTATTATGGAACCATCAGTATGTCATCTTAGTTACACATTCAGAAATGTGGCCTCGTTGAGTTTGAAGTCAGCCACTGTCAATACCTAAAATGGGTCCATCAAAAAATGGAGGGTTTTGGTGTATCTTACCTCCATCCCTGCAATCCACTACGGACGTTCTGTATTTGTTTATAATCATCTGTTATAGAAAGACGAGCTGGGAGTGGAACTCGGCGAGGGGGTGCTTGGTAGCTATCGAAATGATCATTATGCAATTAATCTCCGCGCTCAGTGCTTGACACAGCGATTACAAGTGGACATTCGGATTCGGGGCACCCGCCGTGTGCCTCGCAATGCGGCACGCAACCTCAATCGTGGTCTCGCTTTATTTTGAAGTCAATCTCTGCCAATAGGTTCACTGGGACAGACACCGAATTTTAAGGCTTCGGTGTAGCTATATCACATCCCTGCGCACCAAGAACGAAAGTTTTCGCTTTGTTTGGACTTGTCAGGTAGAGATACTTCAGCTGGAAATGGAACACCGCGCGTTGTGCTTGACAGCTATTGTTGTGATCACCAGGCCATGGAGCTTATAGAGTACTGTTTGTCAGAGAGGATGGAATTTCATTTTCTTGTTTTTTAGCACCCACCTTGTGTCATTGACTGCGACACGCAATCACAATCATCATAACGGTTGAATTTGAAGTCAGCCTCTGCCAACAAGTTTGATAACACCGTCACTGAATTGGAGGATTTCGATGTAGCTGTCTTCCGTTATTTCAGTACTTAAACGACGTTTCCTTCTTCGTGTGTACTCATCAGGTAGAGATAGCCGCGCCTGGAGAGGGACACGATGCATTGGACTTTAGAGGTATCCCATTGATCACAAGGCATTTGAGCTCCGCTGGCAATATTTGACGCTACGATAAGAGGTTAATGTTCTGGATTTGAAGCAGCTGCCACGTGCCTTGGATTGCGACAAGCAATCTCAGTCGAACTTGGGTTGACTCTTAAGTTAGCCACTCTCAAAGCGGTCAGTGGGACCGTCATCGAAGTGACGGAATTAACTGTAGCTTTCTCACATCTCTGATTTTCATGTGCATGGTTTAGCGTTTGTTTAGACTCATCAGGTAGAGATGGCCGAGCTGGGATTTAAACTCGGCGCATAAAGCTAGACAAATTTTGCCAGGATCGCTAGGCCATTGAGGTCAGCGAGCAGTGTTTGACACAGCGGTTAGAGGTAGATTCTCGGGATTTTAAGCGCAAGCCGTGTGTCTTACATTGGGAAGCTGAATCTTACTCCTGGCGTCGGTTGTTTTTGACCTCATCGTCTGCTAATACGGACACTGGGACCGTAATTGAAGGGAACGGTTGCGGTGTACCTCTCTCCCATATCTGCACTGCACGTCCTAGGATTCCGTGTTTGGTTAGACTCATCAGGTAGATATAGCTGAACTTGGATTGGAACTCGGCGCATAATGCATGGCGGCTATCGCCATGATGACTAGACCATTAAAATCCACTAGCATTTACACAGCAGTTAGAAGTAGCTTTCGGATTTTGGTATACAAACCTTTTGTTTAGGATTGCGATACACAATCTTAATGTTAGCCTGGTTTGAATGTGAAGTCACTGTCAATACGGTCACTGCGCCTTCTCCGAGTTGAAGGGTTTCGGTTTAGTTCTCGCTCTTATCCCAGCCGTTCAAGACCGACGTATTCGTGTTTCTTTAGGCTCATCAAGTGGATATCGCCGATCCGTGAGTGGAACTCGGCGCATAGTGCTTAGTCGATAGTGCCATAATCACAAAGAAAATTAGCTCCTTGAGCAGTGTTTGGTACAGCGGTTAGAAGTCGCCTACCTTGTTTTGGAGCCCCAGACTTTGGTCTTGAATTGCAACACGCAATCTTATTCTTGGCCTCGGTTAACTCTAAAGTCAGGCTCTGCCCATATGTTCTCTGGGACGGTAACCGAAGTGAAGGGTATTGACGTATCGCTCTCCCTCCTTTGCGAGTTCTACTCCCAGCTCCGCTATGCCTATCTGATGAGGCTAGGCGTAGACAAAATCTTCGCTCGTAGAGTGGTGTGATGGAAGATAGCTAATCCTAAACCTTCCTTTGGTCATTATATTTTGCTCTTTTAAATTTGAATCTTATTTTCGCCGTTGAATTTATTGTGAACTGATCTTGCGTTGGGATCATTGCACTTCGTTGGTAAACAATGTTTAACTCCCCAACAGCACTTTGGTAAATGAGCGCTGGACATTTTCCCAAGCAATTCAATTTGTTTACTTAATAATCTATGTGTGACGGTGCAATAATCTAGAGTGGGTCACATACTGTGTTTAAATGGTTCAAGCCTTGTTTGAGATGGCAAGAAAGACCTAGTTATATAGTTTGTTAGTTGCTTCGCTTTCGCTAAAGTATTCCAGTGGTTTTCCTAGAAGTTAGAGTTGCTAGAATACTGAATTCTGAAGTCGCAAACGGAACGCTCAGTAAAGATTTCCGTACCATTCTGATATTGTGCATTTGTGGCAGAGTATCGGAGATTTTCTTGCAGTAAACCTCACTGAGGTGCCATCGCTCACATTGTTTATGGATGATAAGTCCTCATATATTTACTAAAGATATGGTTTCTGCTGCCATGTAGAAAAAGTGCATTAGTTTGATGTCGTCCGCAACTACCAATAGGCACCCGCCTCTAATGTAAGTGAGTATATCGTATATGTAGATGAGGAAAATCAATGGACCAAATAATTTGCCTTGAACAACACCCCTGAGACATTTCTGGAAATGGAACATTATTTAACAATTCGTACAATTTGGGTTTGGCCGTTAAGATATCATTTGAATTAGATCAAGAGCGTTGTTGGTTCCGTAGGTTTCAAACATAACAAACAACGATCTGTGTGGTACACAGTCAACTTCGTTTTGCATATCCAGAAGATTGATGAAGGTGACCATGCGGTCATCTAAGGTTGTAGTAACAAGGTCTGGAAATTGTAAAGCGCATGTGACACGAGAACGTTTTGTTGCAAACCCATATTGGGAACCGTTGAATAGGTGTTGTTAGGAGTGGCGCTAACCGAATCATGACAATACTCTATAATGGCTTAGAAGACAACATTACAATATTGATGTATTAAGGGTAAAAACATACTTAACATTCGCCTTATATGGAAATTCTGGAGAAAATAAAAAATACGCTTAAATGAAACTTAATTTTGTAGACCCACCATAGACATCGGTATAAGAAAGGAGATATTCGCGTCATGAAAGTATAAATTCGTAACTCTGTTAGTTGGGATATCGGAAACACACACGCCTTTGATTGTCGTAGCACCTGGCTGACAAATTATAAAATGAAAGCCCAATGTGATAATGGTTGTTACAGTCGCTTTTTCATCCCATTAGGTTGGCGACAGAGACGACATAATCCGCCAGTGCGTTCCAAGGCTGACGCACCTGGCTAAAAGAGCAATTTGTAGGACACCCAAGCCGGCTACGCAGTATTGTCATTTTCATAGGACGATCAATTAGTTTTGGGTTGCGGTTCAATTCCACCAGCGAGCAGCGTAGGTTATTTGGGTAGCTTAGCTTCTGGTAAACCATTTTGGGGTGCACCGCAAACGCCGATATCGAATGCTGGACATTCCGTTGAATTTCCTTCAAGGCTGATGGAATAGCTCTGAAAATTCTTGGTTGAATTCGGTTAAGCAGTCTCAAGGTCAAAGAGATCCTGGTTCTGTCACGGCTACCACGCCCAGCTGGCGTATTTCACGTGTATTTGCAGGTTGGCATTAAGCATTTGTAGGACGATTGTTGGGTCAAACCGTTCGAACGCACTGCGAAGAAGGCCATCGTGCTGACTGCCGGTTCTCGACTCTTTCACTGCTTGTTTTTAAACATTTGAGTTCGTCTTTTGTCAATACACACGTCAAGCTCATGAAAGGTCTTCTGTAAGATGTGGTCGTCACAATTGTACACGCTCACCGGTTTGTGACATAGGTGGATCATCTTGCACATAACAGAGTTCAACTGGAATATGTTCCTCATTGACCATTCATAAATGCATGACGGAGTAGATCGTTATGTTGCTTGGTAATATTTGCTCGCCAAATGTTTAACCCACTGGCGAAATACTGGAAGATGGAAAAGTTAATTATTGTCTGGTCGTTGATAAACACCAGGACAAAGCGCGGTCCTTATGAGGGGCCGTGTAGAACACGACATTCTACCTCATTTGGGTTGGAGAGTTGTCCCCTAACACGCACTTGAATCTTACGTTGGTGAACAAAGCTGTCAATCCTACCAAGAATAGGATCATCGACTCCCTAACTCCATAGCCTGTGAAGTAGCATGCAGTTAACCTGACCGTCAAAATATTTGAAGAAGTTCGATAGATGACATTAACTCCGACCCTTATACCAGCCAATGGCATCCAAATGCTTCGTCCAAAGAGCAGGTTGGTGGTGCATGACCGGGGTTGACGGAAACCGCGCTGCTCCGGTGCCAAAATATTGCATTTTTCCACGTTGTCCATTAGAACCTCAGCGACGACCGCTTCCATCAACCTAGCGAGCACAGGAAGGAGAGTCACTGGGCGATACCTTGCAGAATCCAAAACGTTAACGCCTTTAAAAATTGAGGAGAAAAGTTTATGCTTCCACATTGTGGTCACTTGTCGTTCATCGAAGGATCTTTGAAGGAATTGTGACGGCGGTTCGGCTAGCTTGGCGATCGTATCCTTCGGTGCTTTCGAGCGGATGTTGTCGGTTCACGGAAAGCCATGTTTGAGCAATGAGAGAAATGTCCTTAGCTCAGTTTCTGGGTGGATAAATACATGTGTACATATTGGAGTCGGAAAAATTGATCTGGGTATGTGACAGGTACAGGGTGCTGGTACGAAAATCGGAGCATATTTTATTCGTAGTGCTTTGGCTAATTCCTGACATTGTGCCTTTTTGCCTGTTGTAAAACTAGAGGGCGGCTCTGCTTCACTTACCAAAGACTGCTGACATGAATATTAATAGTTTGTTTTTTGAAGGAAACATTTTGGCTAGGCATTGTTGATAAGATCATCCTCACGTACACATGTGGTGCCATGAATGCAATGGGTAACGAATTTGCCCAAAGTTTCTAAGGCGGAGTTAATTTTGTTGGCACGCCATGCTGCATGCTTTTCGCTATGCACCTTTTAGTCCTGCAGCTTAGAAGTACCGGCACTTTCGCGGAACGAAGGAGCTGAGTCTCTGATACTGTTGACCATGGTACTTTATCTTTCAAAGTATACTGTCCAAAGGTAGTCAAAAGTCGTTCGAGAACTCCCAAGTGTAGATCACGGTAATTTACTTAGTAGCGTGTAAATGTATGAACTAGTTCGGCGTGTTTAGATACATACTCTGAATAAGAAACACAGCTAAAAGTTAATACTGCATGTTCGCTGAGACCAAATGGTCTTTTCAGCAATAATTTGTTAATCGTGAACTTTTCATTTTTGAGCAGAAGGCTCAAAACGGACGGTTTGTTTGCCGTCCTGAATATAGTGGGCGTTGTGAAATGCTTGCACAAAGGAATACTAGCAATAAACGTATGCAAGTCTGCTTTGAACTGTTCAATGTACGATGTAGAAGCCTTCAGATCTTGCACAGGTAAGTCAGCGGCGATGAAAATGTGGCTGTTTGTAGTGCGCGCTACCCTGTTCCAGCACCTATCAAGCCTTCTTCCATTTCCGGGGTGAACTTTGAGGAGGTTAAACGACATCTACAACACACACGTCGGAGATGACATCAAAATGAGTCGGAAACATGTGATGCTGAATCACTAACTAATGAATAATGCAGATCACTGCGATAGTAGAGAAGGACCTTAATATTTGTCCTGGGACAACCGTTCCGATGAGCGACATTCATACGATCTCAACCTCAGCTTCATTCTACTGTTTGAATACGCATGCTGTGTAGTACATCCGAAGAAGAGGATGATAAAGCTTATACTGTAACGCACCGCAACGTGGTATACACGGCTGTTAAATGTATATATATTGGACCTTCTTAACCGAATATATCCTAGGGAGACGTTCACCAATACGATTAACGCACCGGCAGCGCACGCATGAGAACGGAATTCCTACAATCGTCAAAGCAGTACTAAATGCTTTTGGAAAAGCAGAACACGTTGATATATGTCTCTCAGGTGTTTGCAGTGCGAGTTCATGAGGGCTGACCGAAAGCCGACACCTAGACCCAGGTTTCTTTTCCGCGTGAAGTCGATCAACTTTTCTGCACAACCATAATTACATATATTGGTTGGTGTAAGTCTATGATTATGATTATTCAACTGAATTGTTGCCATGGACAAAACCAGCGTGATAAAGTTCATTGAATGAACTTATTTATACGGGTTCCATTGCTCGCTTTCACGCACATTGAGGACGGAGCGGGGTTAAAAGAGAGCCGGCTGGAAGTTCGATGCTAATGTCCACACCACAGATGACAAGAAAACGAAAACCGGTATTCTGAACTAGAACACTGATTGGGCGAGATTTAGATTACTGTAGGCTAATTTTTGTGCTCGCTTCTATCTTCTAGTTTGTTCGTTTCACGATAGCAGTGTCTCTGGCGACTGCGCTGTAGGGAAAGTGCAAGGTTCACCGCATTTACGAGCTAAACGCCGGAAAGAATTGATTCCAGTAACAAGTTAAAGTACAAATGCTGAAGAGATTTTAGTACTGGTAGATGAATGAGTATAAAAAGAACGCTGTCTTGTTGGTAGATTAAACCCAAATTAAGCTTTGTTTAATCAAGTCATCCAGACGGTTGTGATTTCTGTTTGGTCTACTCAGCTTTTCAACGGATTGGATGCAGATATTCTAGCCCGCATGATCTAGGAACTCCAGCAAACATGGGTGAACGGTTCAATGCCTATTTGCAAGATCTAGTCTTCCACAAACCAATAAACAACCATGTCAATGATCCAATCAAGTTCAGCATAGCGAATAAGCTATGGCGGTTAGATCTTGGGCTCACCAGAGAAGAGATCATGGTTGTTGGGTTAGATATATGCAGTCTTTTGGGTCGAAGCGGTCACGCGACTTTAATTTTTATTTTATTTGCTACGCCAAATTGCCCGATGCATAGCCCGAAAAGCTGCGATCTATTAGCATGCTTATGTTCTGTTCGCATACGTTGAAATCGATAGTTATTCATTCATGACTGGGTGCATCGCAGCAATCGCCTAGGAAACACTGTTATTAAACCTTTACGTCACTTTTCACAAAGCGTTAGAGCCTAGGTCTTTCCACTGTCTCATCAGACCAAAACGCGTTCTGAGAAACCGAACAAATGGCACATATATAATATAATCTTAGCTCGGTCAAATGGACTGTGTGTGTATCTCAGCGCAAGTAATCTGTCCATTTGGTTTGTAAAGACATGTTAACGCACAAAAGGAAGATAGTGAAACAATGGTTTTATATCATAACCCTTTTTTATAGACACGAGAATGAATTAAGTGCACTGTAGCGCTGTACCCAAAATCATAATGCGTTTTTGGGTAAACACACACAGCGAAAGGGTCGGCCAACTCTTTAAGGGCTCAGTGTTCACCTGCTTTCTAAAAGATACAAGATTCAAACGCTAGTCTTACTTTAGTTACCACGCGATCAGTGATATCCAGTGTCAATTGTACAGCAGCGACGATGCTGTAAAAGCTGTTCTGTTGTCGCACACACAGCTATCCTGGAATGCATTACATCCAACCTAAAACACTTTAAGTTGCGAAAATGCACAGGGTCGAAACACTTGCTATAATCGTTAAGTGTTATTTAAAAAAACGCAGCTTTTCCCAGGTGGAGACAGAGTATTATGACGCACAATGCCAAGGGAAGAAGTCGATATGATTCTACCAATTACCACCATATAATCCTTCCATCTGTGCTCTCCAAAGTCATGGAAGCGATCATCGCATACGTACGAATGGGATATCTGGGAAGGTACGGCATCTTTGCGTTGAAGCAGCGCAAGCCTCCTCAACAACAAACATGTACTACGGATCTGCTGAGCGAAAGTGACAGCTGGACCGAATCAGTGGACAACAAGAAAGGAACCGATGTTGTCCATAAGTATTTTCGAAATCCTTTGGTCGCTTGGATCCTCGATTTTTGCGTCAAAGCTTCAGCACGACGGCCTCAGCGATCCATATAGTGACGGAACAACAAATTTCTCCGTAACCTACAACGGAGGTTCGGAACCAAAACATGTTTTCTGAATCGATTTGAGTGGAGTGCAGCGTATGGCATGGTCGAATACGTGGGCTTTGCCTGTTTATATTTTTCATTAAAGATTTAGCGAGATTTTTTTCTTAAGATCGTTAATTTCCGCGGACAAAGTTAAAATTTGGCAAGGGATCAATGAATGGACGACCACCAGATCCCCCAACGCGACCTCGATAAATTATGGCATTAGTGGGCAAGGGACGCACTGGCATCTAATGTTGACATTTGCCGAGTTCTCCACATATGCCATGGACACAGTTGCACCATCACGGATTTGCTGCCTAAAACCAAAGGCAATTGCCCAAAACCCCAACCGTATAAGAGAACGGGAAGAATAGCTGAGGTAGTACAGTGTCATATCTCATGGAAAGTATGGAGATACATATAGAGGGAAGAAAGGCACCAAACACAATGGAGTCAATAAATCATCCTGGATAATTTAACTAATTGATACAATCGATGAACATTCTAACAGTGTTCACCTCGTGAGCTGAACTTAACTATTGGTCCTACAAGGGATGCCTTGCATCTCTGACTGCATTTGTGAATCCAACGGTATTGACCGGCCTTAGGCGTGTTTGTCTCGATTCCATAATACCTTCCCAAAGAGCATCAATCGTACCTAAATAAATAAATGCATAACTGTTATATTTCACGACGTGCTAGACACAGTCTAAATATGAACCTCAGCAATTTGTAAAACAAAGTCGGTTTTTGAGAGATATCTCAAGATTTGGTGTGTTCTCAATATAGTGTTGAAGGTGCTCACCCGTTTAGAAGTAGTGAACTATAGAGAAGCTGTGAGTAGAAATAAATTAAGTATAGTCGCCGGTTCAAATAATTTTATACGACCCTACATCTAACCGTCGGGAGACCTGCTTCCACAAGTCACTACCACATCTCATCTGCGCATGTGCTATTTTGGCTTCACGCAAGTGGGCAACGTTACTTTTGACCTGTTTTGTTGGTTGTTGTCAAATACAATTTTGTAATAATCATGGTAACAAATATACATGATTATATATATATATATGCACTTTTAATCTTCTACAGTGAGTTCGTGACAACTAGCATTGCACGAGTGTAGCACAAATGTTTTGGAAGCGTTTTTATCCTTCACCAAAGGTGATTAGTCACCTCGTGGCCAACAGTGGTACGAAGGAAATAAATAAATAGAAAAGCAATGAAAGAAAGTGACACGAAATGATGGGCATTTGTCCGAAGTCGTCCGACTCAGATTTTACATATTCTCACTGGAAACATATACCCTCAACAACGTACGTGCATTAAATAAGTGTTTTCAGTAGAAATATTGTGATGGCTCCAACAATTGTATATCAAAATTTGGAGATTGGTGACGCGGTATTAATTTGTATGGCCCTGATACATGTCGTATTTCCGCAATTAAGAGTCCATTCGTATACACAGGCACTCACAGAATTGGTTGAGAATGACCTTGCCTCACTTTCCTTCTTTCATTACTTTTCATTTCTGGTTTATCTAGCAATTGTAACACAGGATGCTATTAGCAAATCGGTTCCATACTACGCGTGCGCGTTCCGTTCTGTTATTTGGCTAAATACCATAGTTAACATTCTGGCGACGAGTTAATACAACTGCGATGTTGCACCTTCCTACACTACTTTAGAATATTCTCTCTGATAAACCAACGCCGGCCACCTGGGACCAATGGATGAGCAACTTTTTGGATTATTTGGATCTACTGTGCGTCAAACAACCAAACACAATACTTTCAGAGAGCCACAAAATAACATTATTTAGACAATATCTAACGCACGAAGGCCAAAGACATTTGAATGCTCTTCATGTCGGTGAAAAGAAGACAGTCAACAGCGCGCTAAATTTCCTCAGCGGGTCAGGGGGGTTCACGACTGAACACATAGACTGGGCGGTAGGTTTCTCGATTTTGCGTCGAAACACTGAAGAATGTGTCATTGATTTCAATACGCGAATTCAGCAAGCTCTACCAGATTGCCGGTATAGTGATATCCTAGTTAGGAAGTTCGAAGAAGCGATGGATTTAAAGTGCTTGAGATCGGATATCCGTAACGAACAGGCCCGTGGAAGATGGTTGTCGGCAGACGAGACGATAATGAACTAGGAGAAAGCCTGCAATATTGTACGACAGCTGGAGAATGTCCATAAACAGTTTGCAGCTTTTTCCTCTCAATCTCATACAGACACAATCCAAACAGACAACCGAAAAGATGTTACCCGAGATGGTGTGAATTGCCCTTTAACTGTTAGCGATGTGGAAATCAGTATTTATCAGCCAAAGTATGTAGTCATAACAAGAGCATTTGCCCCCTATGTGGAAAATGATGGCACTTGGCCCGAGTTGCCGACTTAAAGCTTGCATAGCCGCAACATCCCATTTTCCCAAGTAGCCCTTGAAGGTCATCCAATCTTCAAACGATGAAGACTATCTAAACAAGATCGGAAACGCATCGTCGAGCCTCTGCAGCATCCACCCACCCTACACTGTGCAACTGGAAATAGAAGGCCAGTTGGTTAAAACGAAAGTTGTTACCGGTGCCTCTGTTGCCATAATCAGTGCTGCAACAGTTAAAATATTACCTAAGTTCGCCACCTGCGAATGGAATTTGCGTACGTACATTTTTCTCAGATGCCTTTCGTTACGTTGGTTATGTCTCAATAAAAACGGTTTACATGTGTTAGAAGACAACTTGAAGCCCATCCTTGTTACACTTGAACCCAGGGATGAGGGACGTTTGAGGGATGTCTTCTCACTATCTTCGCTCCGTACCTAACGCCTCATGGGTAGTTGCACCCTTGTACGGACCGTTGTACAAGCGGACGTCCTGGGGTTGGGGTGCATATCAAAGGAAGGCGTTCACAGATGCAAAAGTGTGCTCAGCGCCTCCAAATATCTTGTGTATTTCGATCCAAGCCGCCGTCTAGTGCTGCAGTGTGACGCTTCAAAACACGATCTAGTCGCAGTCGTTTGCCACGGAGAAGGATGACGGTTCTCTTTGTCGAATCGCTTTTGCTTCTCGGACAGCACGACCAGCTAAGAAGAATTACTCTTAAATGGACAGAGTAGACGTAGCGATCAGTTTCAAAGTCAAGCAGATTCACCTGTACTTCTGAGGAATAGTGTTTGATATTCACCCTGACCATAAGCCACTAGTTTCACTGCTAGGTGAGAAGAAAGGAAGCCAACAGATGTCTTCCCTTTGAATGCAAAGGTGAACACTGTTTTTGGGCACATATATCTACCAAGTTCAATGTTTAAACGGAACAAAGAATACCATTTCCGATGCGCTTTGTCACCTCCTGCGGCAGCATGGCACAAAAACGAATATTGAACCCATGAAGTTTATCAACTTGATGCAACAACTTAAAAAGACACCCAACCGGATTGACGTGATGCGGCGCCTGACACACAGGGACCCTGTGTTGTCGATGATAAAAAGCTTCTTATTGATCCGACGGCATACATGCAGGTCAGACGATGAGAAACCATTTACCTGTAATAGTAATTGGTTCAGTCAATAAGACATCTGTATCTTTAGAGGCACGCGCATAAATCTACCATAAGAACTACGGCCCCATTTGCTGAGAGAGTTTCATAGCGTGCACCACGGCGTGGGCAGGAAGAAGGCGCTGGCACGTGGGTACAGTTGGTGACCGAATGTTGACCAAGATATACAGCGGCTGCCTAATAACCGCGAACAATATCAGAAATACTAAAGGCGAACATCTCCCGGACCGATACGTCCATGGCGTTTGCCGGAGAGGCCATGGCAGCGGATAAACGCAGATTATTTGGCCCAATCAATGGGTTGATATGTCTACTGTGATTAATGCCTGTTCTAAATAAATAGGAATACATCCAGTTCCACATAAGAGTTCTACAGCAATGGTTGCAAATTGCGCTCCAGATTTGCCATTTTCAGTATCACAGAGACAGTATGCACCAACAAATGCAATTCATTTACCAGTGAACAGTTCCTGAGTAACAACGGATTAAAACACATTAGGTCTGCGCCTTACCATCTTGAATCGAATGAAATGGAAGAACTACCAATCCAGACTGTTAAGCATGCTTCCAACAAGTAGACTCATGGAACTCCGCAAATTAAGCTTGATCTTCCCCAGTTCTCTTAACGCGCCATACCGACTGAGACGGGAGTGAAGCTTCCCAGGCGGAATTAATGTTTGGTCGGCTACTACAAACGTGATTGCACCTATTTTTGGAACCCACTAGGGAGAATAGAGGAAAAGCAGGAGAAAATGTTTGTGGATGGAAAGATGGTAGAGAAAAGTGTCTTAGTGATTTTGATCCGGTGTACAAATGACTGCCTAACGATCAAGTAGGCAATGTGATACATTCATATTCTTAAAGAGTAATCAAGTGATTTAGAGGGCCAGTTTGAGGGCGAGTTCCTCTTAAACAGCAAATATCCATCGATAGAGATTATGGTGTGCGGGGAATTGCTGCCCGTTTGCCAATCTGTAGCAAAGTGTGCACGTCGAGGCATGTTATGCTTAGCAAGACTCGAGGACTCCAAAGGGCAACGGATGAACTGATGTTGTCAAATTAGTAAAACATGAACTTGTCGACTGGATGGGAGCTACGCCCTGCGACTGTGTGTGAGATGAAACGAGAAGACAAGAGACAATTAAAGCAAGTTGGGGAGGCGCCAATTGTTGGGATATTGAAACTCGGTGGGATAAAATTAAAGGTGGGGCGGGACGATAACAATGAAAAGCGCAAGATGAATGATAAGAAGACAGGAATGCCTGAATAGTAGCATCCAAACCCCTAGCTAACCTGCGTGATGCAATAGAGCGTCGTTGATTATTTTATGCGACGGCCAGAGCATCAATTAATTGTTAGAAGGAAGCTTCATAGTATCGCGTGGGCAGAATACTATCAGGTTGCGCGGGTCTAGACAGAAGAACGATTAGGTTTCTCAACCAAAGACTTTGGTTCAAAAACCTTACCGCAATGCAGCGCGATTTCGACACTGGACTACAGACAGCCAGTTTTATGGAGTAAGGAGACGCCCACACTTTATCCGCCAATTTGGAGGGCCAGGAGACTGAGTTTGTCTGGCCTGCAACCGTTGACCAATTTGGCATGAGTGCCTCTAAACGTGCAAAATAGCGCCACTTAGCACAGCTCTATAGATAACTGAGGCACACAAACCATCGTACCACGTTAAGGTCCAGCCTCATCGCCATGGTGTCCAGTGTCGTCGCGGTGCCAGCAATTTCATATAATTCGGCTTTTGCTGTGATAGCTGGAACATCCCTTGAGACTGCTGTACAATCTGATTCATGGCAATACATTTTGCAATCTATCCATCTTAATAATGAAGCACAATTCAACACGGGACCTACGGAACACAGACTTTACCCTGATTACACCACGATGCGGTTTAACTTCTTTCTCGCCAAACGTGCTTCTCTCTGCAATCAACTGCTACTCACAAGCAGGTCGTCTGAGACTGTGCAAGCATATTGCATTAAGTTGGGAAGCTATCTCCACCTGCACACGTTTATGTCGCTTTTTCGTGGGGAAGATGGTTGACGGACCATTCACTGGTAGGCAATGATGATGTATAATAAGTCTAATACCACGACTTTACGCAATGTAATTAGACCTCAGTGTCTACAACATGTTGAAACTAAGAACGTGCCTCCTAACATCGCATAAGACATGAACCTATGGGGTAAGTACCCCCCCCCCCAGGAATACAGAAAAATAGCATAAGACATATTGATACTGCTCCTCTAATAGCTTGCCGTATATTATTTTGGGACAGGGCGAAAGTAACCTAAAGCCCAAATGTGCTGCCTGTACCGTACCCCTTGAACCGATCAACAATTGCTTTCCCGATACGTTACGATCTGCTTAGACAAGAGTTGGAAATTTTGCACTGGAACACTTGTTATCGGTTGTTTCAGAATGCGAACCGGTGGTAACGCATTCCGAAAATATTATCCGTTAACTAGTTGCAGCTAAAGAACGCTAATCACCTCATCATAAGTTGACCGGTTTCAGTCTGGCGCGCTTTTGGTGACCTCTAGCACTAACACAATCAACCCTGCTCGCATTAAGTTAACATCAATTTTTCAACCAGCTTGGCAGCATGCATGAAATGCACTCTTAGTCCTCCGTATACTCGTACATCCTGCTCTGCGTTTACACCCATCGTGTCCCATTAGCTAATATCCCATGGCCAATATGAGTTTCATTGATGGAGCGTGCAAGTAGCCCCGCAGTGAGGGACTGGGTTTGTACGCGTGCTAATTTTAGTGAAAAAAATTTATTTTGCATTTTTATACGCTAACTTCTTAGCGCTATACGCTATGTTGTCTGTAAACTGCTATATTTCAGATGCGCAAAACTAAACCAGATTCACTGTGACAGAAACACAAAAGACGAGTGGATATGATTGAATAAATAAAGTTCACAAAATGGATTCAGTTGAAGAAACTGCGAGATAGAGCAAACCCAATCATTCCCATTCGTCTCCCATCAACATCTGGTTTTTAATTACTTTGGCTAATCTCACTTCCATAAGAGGACAAGATTCAAAAATGTCTAACGACACTGCTCACAGCGATACTGGCCACATTAAGCCATTGGCAACAGTGGAAGCTCCGAGCTCGACTTCGACCACTAGAATGAAAGTTGAGCGCCGTTCGCATCACGTGCCGCCTTGCAATCGTCAGAGAGTATAACCCTGACTCCGTTAACACCATCGAGCAACAATAGGTTGACGCAGCCTCCACCAACAACGAAACCGTATAAAGCGGTATCATTTAATGCACTTAAACCTGCATCCAACAGAAGTATATACGACGCTTTGACTGTTGTGTGCATGAACGCTCCAGATTTGCAGTCAAATACCATAAAATTGACATTGATGGGCTACCGTACTCAGTGGAATCCAATTTGTGGTGCAATTGGTATTTCGCTTGAGCCCACTAGAGTGAGTCGGGTCCAACAGCAAACAAATGCAACGAATTATTTTGGACCTAGGTGCGTTCCGCTGAGGACACATAGGCTATTCTGCTGTCCTCTATTTGGCTACGTAACTCAGCACATGCGATGCGCATACTTACGGATATCCCTTGGAACCATCGTACGGAAGAGAACATCAGCCGTGAGATGGTTCGTAAATGTGAAGAAGAACGGATGATTCTTTTATACGAGGTTTGTGAGCTTCAAACATTATCCTCTATGGAAGCGATAGTTTACGACCGAAAGCAATTAAGTCACATCCGCAAAGCAGTCCCCTTTGACAATGTTGTTGCAAAGGGCTGACAATCATTCCAGTATCACTCAAATAAGTGGGCAACCATCCCTGGCTAATGAACATGATGCTTCAGTCTGAGCTGATAACACCGCTTATATTGAAAAGCTAGTTTAAATTCCACAAGTGGCTGCCTACAGAACTTCACGTATTAGCATCGGGTACAAATCCACTTGTAGCTAACGACTAATTGTGACGACCAAATCGGCTAATCCTTCCATCACACGGTGTTGTAGATGAACTTATTTGGCGAACACCTCAGCACTCGATTGAATAAGACAGAAAACACGGGAGACCATCAGGGCCAGGCATAAGGGAGCAGCCGTATAACACAACCGAAGTTCAATACCCAACGAATGCTCAACAAGTACGGTTGGTGGCTGATCTCCCAACGGTTGGCGCAATCTTTAATCCTGGTTCGACATAAAGTGATTCAATCTTTGTTACTTAGATACTGAACTGCTTGCATACTATTGCTCAAGACCTTATTATTAAAGTGGTCGGACTCCGTCACCGTCAGGCTTCTGAGTCTCGAGATACAATTGTGATCACCGAACCGTGGCTGAGCTGTGAAATTACCGACGGCTAGATGGTTACACCCGAAATATATCTCTTCTGCAGAACGACAAAATCTCTAGGGGATTGGGAGTGATCAATTCTTACAAAACAAACCTACGTTGTGAGCTCAAATATTATTCACAAGTGTGTCGCTGATTTGCATTGGTGCACATTGTGTTTGTGGACTACAATACATGCCTCCGTAGCTCACCGCCCGCTCAAATCCACTACAAAAATGGACCACCGAGTAATATTTGAATTTCGTTTTCGGAAAGATCAGAACTATGCCCACATCCTTAGTTTAGCAGATATTAGCACGCATGATCTAGGAACTCCAGCAAACATGGGTGAACGGTTCAATGCCTATTTGCAAGATCTAGTCTTCCACAAACCAATAAACAACCATGTCAATGATCCAATCAAGTTCAGAACAGCGTATAAGCTATCGCGGTTAGATCTTGGGCTCACCTGAAAAAGAGATCATGGTTGTTGGGTTAGATATATGCAGTCTTTTGGGTCGAAGCGGTCACGCGACTTTAATTTTTATTTTATTTGCTACGCCAAATTGCCCGATGCATAGCCCGAAAAGCTGCGATCTATTAGCATGCTTACGTTCTGTTCGCATACGTTGAAATCGATAGTTATTCATTCATGACTGGGTGCATCGCAGCAATCGCCTAGGAAACATTGTTATTAAACCTTTACGTCACTTTTCACAAAGCGTTAGAGCCTAGGTCTTTCCACTGTCTCATCAGACCAAAACGCGTTCTGAGAAACCGAACACATGGCACATATGTAATATAATCTTAGCTCGGTCAAATGGACTGCGTGTGTATCTCAGCGCAAGTAATCTGTCCATTTGGTTTGTAAAGACATGTTAACGCACAAACGGAAGATAGTGAAACAATGGTTTTATATCATAACCCCTTTTTATAGACACGAGAATGAATTAAGTGCACTGTAGCGCTGTACCCAAAATCATAATGCGTTTTTGGGTAAACACACACAGCGAAAGGGTCGGCCAACTCCTTACGGGTTCAGTGTTCACCTGCTTTCTAAGAGATACAAGATTCAAACGCTAGTCTTACTTTAGTTACCACGCGATCAGTGATATCCAGTGTCAATTGTACAGCAGCGACGATGCTGTAAAAGCTGTTCTGTTGTCGCACACACAGCTATCCTGGAATGCATTACATCCAACCTAAAGCACTTTAAGTTGCGAAAATGCACAGGGTCCAAACACTTGCTATAATCGTTTAGTGTTATTTAAAAAAACGCAGCTTTTTCCCAGGTGGAGACGGAGTATTATGACGCACAATGCCAAGGGAAGAAGTCGATATGATCCTACCAATTACCACCATGTAACCCTTCCCTCTGTGCTCTCCAAAGTCATGGAAGCGATCATCGCATACGTACGAATGGGATATCTTGGAAGGTACGGCATCTTTGCGTTGCAGCAGCGCAAGCCTTCTCAACAACAAACATGTACTACGGATCTGCTGAGCGAAAGTGACAACTGGACCGAATCAGTGGACAACAAGAAAGGAACCGATGTTGTCCATAAGTATTTTCGAAAGTCCTTCGGTCGCTTGGATCCTCGATTTTTGCGTCAAAGCTTCAGCACGACGGCCTCAGCGATCCATATAGTGACGGAACAACAAATTTCTCCGTAACCTACAATGGAGGTTTGGAACCAAATCATGTTTGTCTGACTCGATTTGAGTGGAGTGCAGCGTATCGCAGGGTCGAATACGTGGGCTTTGCCTGTTTATATTTTTCATTAACGATTTAGCGAGATTTATTTTCTTAAAATTGTTAATTTCCGCGGACGACGTTAAAATTTGGCAAGAGATCAATGAATGGACGACCACCAGATCCTCCAGCGCGACCTCGATAAATTATGGCATTAGTCGGCAAGGGACGCACTGGCATCTAATGTTGACAATTGCCGAGTTCTCCACATATGCCATGGACACAGTAGTACCATCACGGATTTGCTGCCCAAAACCAAACGCAACTGCCCAAAACCCCAACCGTATAAGAGAACGGGAAGACGAGCTGAGGTAGTACAGTGTCATATCTCATGGAAAATATGGAGATACATATAGAGTGAAGAAAGGCACTAAACACAGTGGAGCCAATAAATCATCCTGGATATGTTAACTGATTGATACAATCAATGAAAATTCTAACAGTGCATCGTGAGCTGAACTTAACTAGTGGTCCTACGAGGGATGCATTGCATCTCTGACTGCATTTGTAAATCCAACGGTAATGACCAACCTAAGGCGTGTTTGCCTCGATTCCATAATACCTTCCCAAAGAGGATCAATCGTACCTAAATAAATAAATAAACAACTGGTAGATTTCTCGACGTGCGAGACACAGTCTAAATATGAACCTCATCAATTTGTAAAACAAGGTCGATATTTGAGAGATATCTCAAGATTTGGTGTGTTCTCAATATAGTGTTGAAGGTGCTCACCCGTTTAGAAGTAGTGAACTATAAAGAATCTGTGAGTAGAAATAAATTAAGTATAGTCGCCGGTTCAAATAATTTTATACGACCCTACATCTAATCCTCGGGAGACCTGCTTCCACGCGTCACTACCACATCTCATCTGCGCATGTGCTATTTTGGCTTCACGCAAGTGGGTAATGACATTTTTGACCTGTTTTGTTGGCTGTTGTCAAATACAATTTTGTAATAATCATGGTAACAAATATACACAAATATATATATATGCACTTTTAATCTTCTACAGTGAGCTCGTGACAACTAGCATTGCACGAGTGTAGCACAAATGTTTTGGAAGCTTCTTTAACCTTCACCAAAGGTGATTAGTCACCTCGTGGCCAACAGTGGTATGAGGGAAATAAATAAATAGAAAAGCAATGAAAGAAAGTGACACGAAATGATGGACATTTGTCCGAAGTCGTCCGACTCAGATTTTACATGTTATCACTGGAAACATATACCCTCAACAAAGTACGTGCCTTAAATAAGTATTCTAGTAGAAATATTGTGTTGGCTCCAACAATTGTACATCAAAATTTGCAGATTGGTGACGCGGAATTATTTTGTATGGACTTGATACATGTCGTATTTCCGCAATTAAGTATCCATTCGTATACACAGGCCCTCACAGAATTGGTTGAGAATGACCTTGCCTTACTTTCCTTCTTTCCTTACTTTTTCTTTCCGGCTTATCTAGCCATTGTAACGCAGGATGCTATTAGTAAATCGGTTCCATACTACGCGCGCGCGTTCCGTTCCGTTATTTGGCTAAGTACCATAGTTAACATTCTGGCGACGAGTTAATACAACTGCGATGTTGCACCTTCCTACACTACTTTAGAATATTCTCTCTGATAAACCAACGCCGGCCCCCTGGGACCAATGGATGCGCAACTTTTTGGATTATTTGGATCTACTGTGCGTCAAACAACCAAACACAATACTTTCAGAGAGCCACAAAATAACATTATTTAGACAATATCTAACGCACGAAGGCCAAAGACATTTGGATGCCCTTCATGTCGGTGAAAATAGGACAGTCAACAACGCGCTAGATTACCTCAGCGGGTAAAGGGGGTTCACGACTGAACACATAGACTGGGCGGTAGCTTTCTCGAGTTTGCGTCGAAACACTGAAGAATGTGTCATTGATTTCAATACGCGAATTCAGCAAGCTCTACCAGATTGCCGGTATAGTGATATCCTAGTTAGGAAGTTCGAAGGAACGATGGATTTACAGTGCTTGAGATCGGATATCCGTAACGAACAGGCTCGTGAAAAATGGTTGTCGGCAGACGAGACGATAATGAACTAGGAGAAGGCCTGCAATATTGTACGACAGCTGGAGAATGTCCATAAACAGTTTGCAGCTTTTTCCTCTCAACCTCATACAGACACAATCCAAACAGACAACCGAAAAGATGTTACCCGAGATGGTGTGAATTGCCTTTTAACTGTTAGCGATGTGGAAATCAGTATTTATCAGCCAACGTATGTCGTCATAACTAGAGTATTTGCCCCCTATGTGGAAAATGATGGCACTTGGCCCGAGTTGCCGACTTAAAGCTTGCATAGCCGCGGCATCCCATTTTCCCAAGTAGCCCTTGAAGGTCATTCAGTCTTCAGACGACGAAGACTATCTAAACAAGATGTGAAACGCATCGTCGAGCCTCTGCAGCATCCACCCACCCTACACTGTGCAATTGGAAATAGAAGGCCAGTCGGTTAAAAGGAAAGTTGTTACCGGTGCCTCAGTTACCATAATCAGTGCTGCAACAGTTAAAATATTACCTAAGTTCGCCACCTGCGAATCGAATTTGCGTACGTACATTTTTCTCAGATGACTTTCCTTACGTTGGTTTTGTCTTAATAAAAACGGTTTACATGTGTTAGAAGACAACTTGAAGCCCATCCTTGTTACACTTGAACCCAAGAATGAGGGACGTTTGAGAGATGTCTTCTCACTATCTTCGCTCCGTACCTAACGCCTCATGAGTATTTGCACCCTTGTACGGACCGTTGTACAAGCGGACATCCTAGAGTTGGGGTGCATATCAAATGAAGGCGTTCACAGATGCAAAAAGTGTGCTCAGCGCCTCCAAATATCTTGTGCATTTCGATCCAAGACGGCGTCTAGTGCTGCAGTGTGACGCTTCCTCACACGGCCTAGTCGCAGTCCTTTGCCACGGAGAAGGATGACGGTTCTCTTTTTCTAATCGCTTTTGCTTCTCGGACAGCACAACCAGCTAAAAAGAATTACTCTTAAATGGACAGAATAGACGTAGCGATCAGTTTCAAAGTCAAGCAGTTTCACCTGTACTTCTGAGGAATAGTGTTCGATATTCACCCTGACCATAAGCCACTAGTTTCACTGCTAGGTGAGAAGAAAGGAAGCCAACAGATGTCTTTCCTTTGAATGCAATGGTGAACACTGCTTTTGGGCGCAAATAACTACCAAGTTCAATGTTTAAACGGAACAAATAATACCATTGCCGATGCGCTTTGTCACCTCCTGCGGCAGCATGGCACAAAAACGAATATTGAACCCATGAAGTTTATCAACTTGATGCAACAACTTAAAAAGACACCCAACCGGATTGACGTGATGCGGCGCCTGACACACAGGGACCCTGTGTTGTCGATGATAAAAAGCTTCTTATTGATCCTACGGCAAACAAGCACGTCACAGAAGAGAAATCATTTACCTGTAATAGTTATGGGTTGAGTCAATAAGACATCTGTATCTTTGGAGGCACGCGCATAAATCTACCATTAGAACTACGGCCCCATTTGCTGAGAGAGCTTCATAGCGTGCACCACGGCGTGGGCAGGAAGAAGGCGCTGGCAAGTGGGTACCGTTGGTGACCGAATGTTGAAAAGATATCTAGCGGCTGCTTAATAACCGCGAACAATATCAGAAATACTAAAGGCGAACATCTCCCTGACCGATACGTATACGGCGTTTGCCGGAGAGGCCATGGCAGCGGATAAACGCAGATTATTTGGCCCAATCAATGGGTTGATATGTCTACTATGAGTAATGCCTGTCCTAAATAAATCGGAATACATCCAGTTCCACATACGAGTTCTACAGCAATGGTTGCAAAAATGCGCTCCATATTCGCCATTTTCAGCATCACAGAGACGGTATGCACCGACAAAGGAAATTCATTTACCAGTGAAGAGCTTCAACAGTTCCTGAGTAACAACGGATTAAAACACATTAGGTCTGCGCCTTACCATCTTGATTCGATTGAAATGGAAGAAATACCAATCCAGACTGTTAAGCAAGCTTCCAACAAGCAGACTCATGGAACTCCACAAATTAAGTTTGATCGTCCCCAGTTCTCTTACCGCGCGATACCGACTGAGACGAGCATGAAGCTTCCCCGGCGGAATTAATGTTTGGTCGGCTACTACAAACGTGATTGCACCTACCTTTTCGAACCCTCTACGGAGAATCGAGGAAAAGCAGGAGAAAATGTTTGTGGATGGAAAAATGCTATAGAAAATGGGTCTTAGTGATTTTGATCCCGTGTACACAAGACTGCCTAACGATCAAGCAGGCAACGTGATACATTCATATTCTTAAAGAGTAATCAAGCGAAGCTAAACTGGAGAACGGATTTATGGTGTGTCGCAATATTGACCATATCTGGTCACGCTTAAACGAACCACAGGAGCGGGATCAAACGTGATTGCTACTGACCCAATAGCAAACCGAAAAACTGCTTCGCAATCTCTGGAAACGCAAACGGATGCGGTACAGCCAAAAGGCACGCCTAAGCCAATTGATCGGTATCAACCCGGAGACTGTAGCCTTGACCAGGGAAGAGAGTGGTGTCAAGTACACACTTAAGTGTCAATTCGTAAACAAATTAGTTGAGAATGAGCTTGCCTCTCTTTTCTTATTCTATTGTTTTTCCTTCCCGGAATATCTAGCCACTGGATTGCGGGAAAATGTTTATTAAGCCTGTTCCATACTACGCGCGCGTTCGGTTCCGTTCTTTGGCTAAAAGACATAGTTAACATTCTGGCGACGAGTTAATACTACTGCGAGGTTGCAACTTCCTACATTACTTTAGAATATTCTCTCTGATAAACCAACGCTGGCCACCTGAGACAAATGGATGCGCATCTTTTAGGATTATTTGAAGCTACTGTGCGTTATGCAGATAAACATTATACTTTCAGCGAGCCAAAAAATTAAATTATTGAGACGATTTCGGAGGCATGAATTCCAAGGGCATTTGGATGCTCTTCATGTCGGTGAAATGAAGACAGTCAACAGCGCGCTAGAATTCCTCAGTGGATCATGGGGTTCACGACTGAACACATACACTGCGCGGCATTTTTCTCGACTTTGCGTCGAAACCCTGAAGAAAGTGTCACTGATTTCATTGCGCGTCTTCAGCAAGCCCAACCAGAGTGTCGGTATAGTGAAATCCCAGTAAGGATTTTCGAAGGGGCGATGGCTTTACAGTGCTTGAGATCCGATATCCGTAAAATACATACTCGTGAAAGCTTGCTGTCAGTAGATGAGACTACACTAAGCTAGGAATAAGCCTGCAATATTGTACGACAGCTAGAGAATGTCCATAAAATGTTTGTAGCTTTTTCCTCGCAGCGTCATACAGACACACTGTAAACAGTCAAACTAAATGATGTTACCCCGAGACGGTCTGAATTGCATCTTACCTGTTAGCGATATGGAAATCAGTATCTATCACCCAACGGCTGTGGTCAGAAATCGAGTGTTTGTCGCCTAGGTAAAAAATTATGGCACTTGACTCGAATTGCCGAATTATGGCTTGCACAGTTGCGACATCGCGCTTTCCCAAGTAGCCCTTATATTTCATTTAGTATTCAGCCGAAGAAGACTACCTAAAGGCAGTCTGGAACGCATCGTCGAGCCTCTGCAGGATTCACCCACCGTACACGGTGCAAATGGAAATAGGATGCCAGTTGATTAAAATGAATGTTGTTACCGGTGCCTCAGTTACCATAATCAGGGCTGCATCAGTTAAAAGTGTACTTAAGTTCTCCACCTGTGAATCGAATTTGCGTACACACACGGAGCATCCGATATCAGTCCTGGGAAAAGAGACTGTTCACGTAAATTATCATGGGGAGAAATGAACATTAAATGCATATGCTATGGGGAATGATTGTCCGAACTCAAGCGGGCGCTATTGGATTAAATGCCTTCCAGCCGCACTCAAGACTGTGAAGTTCATGTCCAGTAACCAGCGCTTGGAAGATGTGCTCAACAAATATTTTGATGTTTTTGCGGAGAAACTAGAAAAATTGCACGGATATCAAGCTAATAGCAAAATACATCCGGTAACTCAGCCACGCATTTTCAGGGCAGGTGCCCCACCTTGTTCCCCAAGATCAAAGGTAGAAGAGGAGAAAAGCGATTGCAATCAGCAGGAACACTGGACCCAGCCCAGTACAGTGAGTAGGGAGCTCCAATAGTTCCAGTCCTGAAGCCGGATGGTGCTGTGAGCATTTGAGGTGGCTATAAACTGAATGTAAATCGTTGTTTAATCCTGGATAAGTATCCCTTATCTCAAATAGAGGGTCTGTATGTTCAGTTGTCAGACAGACAGAAGTTTACGCAGATCGACCTCAGTCACGAGTACTTAAGAATTGAGTTAGACGAGACCTCTCTTTCATGCACTACGCTAAGTACACACGTGGGTATATTCCAGTACAAACGTATGCCTATTAGAATCAGTTCGGCTCCAGCAACGTTCCAATGCATCATTGA
>CALYDF020000491.1:0-47852 GCA_944474145.2 Dicrocoelium dendriticum | reverse complement strand
TGATAAGGCTGATTCGGTAACCGACCATCTATAGCGCTACAACATCACGAAACATTAGCAGCATGGTTTCCGCCAACACTTTTCACGCAAATCCAACGAAATGGTTGCACGCAGTAGTTGCATAGGAGCATTCAACTTAGGTGGAGGAACAGATGTCAATTACTCCGACATCTCCACAGCCTTCTACTGACCGAATCACAGCATTCAGCTTCACAGCCTCGAAAGATTGGAGTTGGGGAATCTGTACATCTGTGCATCAGGAATACCCTGCAGAACGGGCAACTACAAGTCAATACTCGGAGTGCACAGTCCGATCAGATTCATGTAGACTTTGGAGATCTAAAAGCTCAGTTCTGAGTCCGCTTCAGTTCCTCGTATCCAAGAATAAGCTTACGCTACTGAACGCTTACAATTTCGTGTAAATAGACGATAATATTGTGATATGCTGGGCGAGCACCGGCCGAAGAAATCAGTATGCATCTCCATGAGATCAAGACCTGGCGTATGAATGGTCACTCCATAATCAGCACCTGCGTAAGTCATCTAATTGTAAAGTGGTTCCCATTCATCGATAGCAGAATATCAGGTAGAAGCTTGAAGATCATGTCCTGCAAGCAGACGTAAGGTTTACTATATTTATGTTAATCCAGGTAGATCTGTGATTCCCAAAACAATCTGAGACGTAAATTGGTGGTAACCAACACGTTGGCGTGCTGCGGAAAGCATTCGAGCAGTTTGATTCATACGTTCTTACGCTGCTGCTTAACAAATACGCGCAGATTCACGTGGAACTCGCAACCCAAGCATGGTAGCCCTGGCACAATTAAGATCTCGCAACACTGGATACTCCGCAGTGAATAGTCAGGAAGCACGTCAAAGGATTTTCTCAATTTCCATGTGAAGTAAGGCTGAGGAAATGAGTCTAAGCAGTCAGCGTCGGCGCCTACGTGACCACCTAATAATGGCCTACCAGAGTTTGAGGAACTCCAAACGCGTCTGCCGCCATATAGGGCAAATCAAACACTACAAAAAGTTCAGGGGCCGCCAGCTCAAGATAGCCAAGCTGTACAGTAGGATAGAGTGTCGGAGAAACTATAACGTTCTTCCAGTCTTCCAAATATGGAATATCTTCTAAAATTATATTGATTCCGCCCCTACTTTATCTGTGCCTAAAAGGCGACATGAAGTTGCCTTAAACCACCCTCTTTAAGATATTTGTATGGGTACATTGTACACGTTACACAACCAGCACTAACCTACACATTCGAGGTTGGTTCCATTCAGTATGCCTTTGTGTGTACACTGTGGTGAAGCCACCAAAACACTTCCATCTTATTGCGTGCTGTTACCAGTTTGTGGTCCATGTACTTGCCATCTAACGGGAACTGTTAAGTAGTTTCACTTTCCAAGCAATACCATATTGTTTCATTTAAACTGATGCTTTGCTGCAGTGCAACCACAACGAACAACGGAATAAGAAGTAAAATTAAGAAGAAGACCTAACTTGGTAATTCACGTCGTAATGAAACAATCTGGGTTAAAATGCCTAAATGATTACACTAACTTCAAGTAAATAAACCACTTATCTATAAAGGATTGGATCGATAAATTTAGGAGAGTTAAAGCTTGTTTACTGCTGCTATGCGCCGGCCAAATCGTAGTCGATTTCATCTGGCAAGATTTAGGCAAGGTTTTACACCCTTAAAGAGATTATGCATCTAAAGTCTTTTGGAGGTAGTCGGAATTTCTCCCGTCATATTATAAGGCACTGACTTAGGAATCTGAAAATCGCAGTGCGATGGTACGTAGTTACTTAGTGCTACTTAACTGATCGTCGTATACAGGCACAGACTAAAGTGTCATATAGGTGAAAAATACCTCTGACTTAGCAAACAAGCATATTTGAAATTTTAAGGATAACACCGAAAGGAAACGCATTAGAATGCAGATAGTACAGCTGTCCGTTGAACTAGCTACAAATGAATGGGAAAGACCGAGTTGTACATTACGGGTGAACTAGTAGTGGATCAGACGAAAATGGTTATACTCGTAATAACCGTTCGCGAAATGAGCACGTTGACGGAATTTAGTTTGTTCTCTGACCCTGATGTATACAGGTATTGTGATAACTTGACAAGCCATGTGAACTTTTGTTGAGGTAGGGAAATTGAAGCCGGAGTTCTGCAAGTGTAATACTACTACAGCTCCAGAGTGTTCCTTTTCCCAAGTACTGGGATCTGCTGAACGACTGCCTCCATTTGACAGCACAAGTGTAAATAATCTACTGAAACATCTACGTTCCGATTTGCTATCTCCTACCTTACACAAAGAATGTGCCAATGGTTTGACAACACCTCTTGCGAGTATATACAAAATGTGTATGCAGTAGCATAAAATAGCCGACTGCTGGAGAAGTGTCAACATTATACCAGTGCGGAAAAAGGATCCAAGAAATATCAACCGATCTCATGCACTTCCGTTGCTTTGAAGGTTATTGATGGAGTCATTATCGTAATGATGATATTCAGAACGCGCTAAGGACCCCCATCAGTTCACCTATCTTAGTTCGAGGTCAACCCTAAATGCTGTGGCCTACCTCGTACTTCTGTATTGTCATCGCTTGATAATATTAATAAAGCAACTCGGATATGTTTTCTTGACTACACCAATGCAACTATCCGTGCAAACCGTGAATTACAGGTAGATGACCTACTAACTCTAGGAGTACATACTTCCCTTTTCTATTAACTGAGTGATTATTTTGCTAAACGCTCTCAGATCACTCGACTCAGTGGCATATGTTCCTCCCCTCTACTCACTAACTCAGGTGTCCTTCAGGGAGCAATGCTGTCGGCTTCTCTCTTTTTTACTTAAATCTAAGCCAGCTCGAATTGAAGAGATTCTGGTAAAATATTCGGACGAGATCTTCCTTGGCAATATCACCAAAGCGCTGATTGTTCATTTAGACCACAAGTGCTTCTGAACAATATTAATGCTTGGTCCAAATCCAGTTATCTGCCTCTTAATGCTTCCACGAGCCATGACATTCCCTTTTCCTTACGAAAGGAGCCGGGTACGAAGAGCTCCTTACAATGCAACAAGTTACATATTGATAGCGACGGATTACATTCTCCAACATCATTAAAACATCTGTGTGCGATGTTGAGTTACGATTTAGCTTGGTCACTTCAAGTAACTGAAACATTCACAAAAGTCAGAAGGCTGTCATTCTATGCCTTTAAGCTCAGGGACTCCTGCGTTCCTCGTGAGTTGATTGTTCGCTTTGTCAATGCCTGTGTTCTTCCCCATTGGACGTACTATTCCCTGTGATCCTTCCCTATCTTTCGGGTAGGTATTTTAAGTGAATTGTCAGCTCAATAAAGCTCTAAGCTCCATGTAGCCGTGTTCCGATATCTCATTTTACCAACACGCTTATTTCTACACATCAGTTCTTGTAAGATGCTAAGCTCTAAGTTTCTGACCGATACAACACATCACCTACATACTGTCTTATCTGAATATATATCAACTTCGTCTGCTAAGCGAAGTATAAACTAATCTATGCCTGCACAAATCCTAACCTCTCCTCAGCTATCCCTTTCTTTCAGCGTCTCTTGCGATACCACAACTCTGCTTTCCTTGACTTGTGCAGTCGACTTTCAAGTTGCTTGTGTTTGTGGTTCCTATCCATCCGTTCTTTATCGTATGACTTTGTCACTGACTTTCTTGCTTTGGTACATTGTAGAGATCGTGTTTGTTGTAGCTGAATATTCACCCAAGCATGGTGCACAAAGCCAACTCTTGACATGAGTTGAAATGTATGGCCCCCCACTCATAGTTCAGCCAATGCATACTTTTATTTTTTAGCGTCTTGGACTCAACGAGTATCAATACCGTGAAGCTGCATTGGACTATTCCGATCACTGTATCGGAATGACACAGGCTGACCGCAACTATCACGTTCGATACAATTGTGATTGCGCATCACCATCCGAGATATGCGGAGAACATTCCAAAACACCACATACAAATTGTAACCATGTTGTTAAATTCCGCTCGTTAACTTAATGAGGTTGGGCATAACCGCAAAACACTGCGTGCTGAGTTGAACTCCTATGTCAGCCTATCTCTACCTGGTGAGTGAAACAAGGTCGAAATTGTCTGTACGGATTTGGAAGTGGCTATACCCACGGACGCCGCGGATCTTGCTTTACCCTGCTGGATTTTACTGTTGCTTTAGAAATACCGTTTTATACATGTTTTCGCTGTGTGAATGTTACACTAATACTTTGCTTTTGGTGTATTTTTCCATATCAATGAAGTTGCAGGATATTTTCCGGCTACTGTCGAAAATCTCCCTGATTGGCACCAATGCCGTCTGTGTCCGCCACCTTGGAGTTGTTCTACAGCTATCTAACTGCTGTCTGCCAGACTGCCAGCTATAACCACGGCATTTGGATTCAGCATACCAGTGTAGACATTGCAACGAACGACTTCCGCAGATCTGACAGTCACAATGGCACATACTAATTGCCCACAAAAGGCTAAGCCCCAGGCTTAGGAAGTAATGGTTACTTGTGGCATAGACAGCTGTGTGAAACTCGTGCGATTTGGAATAGAATGCAGAAGCTGCCGAAAATACTCACGATGTACTCGCCTTAGTCCTAGCCAGATAAAAAAACGTAATATCACTACCGATTCTGTCTGGTTCTTCACTGAGTGTACGTCTCTTCCTTGTATAACTGGGTTGACCCAGCAGTGTGATAGGCTGACAAGGATTGTAGAGCAGTCAGCATCCGTGAAAGCTGTTTCACATGAATCAGACAAATTATTTCCTCGAAGTCGATGCTCAAGATCAAGTTTCAATTCAGAACAGTGTAAGAGTAACAATCCAGAGTTAGCCACCCCGACACTAGCGGCTGCTCAAAAAGATGCGTTCTCCACACATTCTTCAACAGAATCCCCCGCCACACTGAACACTGTAAAAGGGCGGACAACCTACGCTTCGGTTGTTAATTAGAATATAAATGTTTCAACTTCCATCGCAACCCCGCCCGCTGCCAAACTAGAACAGCTCTCCAGACTATTTCGTGTGTGCACATCCCATTCCCACTTCAAACTATCGTTATGCAGTAGTGCACTTAAATAGGTGGAAGCTTGAAATAACGATTTACTTAATTGACGATGCAACGAATTTTAGTTTATGCTCCAACCATCCTACGCGACTTGTCAATGAAGTGCTTTTTTACCCGTGATAAAACATTGTTCATTGAAACGCGTCGTAGAGCGCAGGTACGGGAGTAATCAACAACGAAACCCTCTATTTAGGGTTCGATTCCGTTGATCGGAAGAGCATAAAATGATTTAAAAGATAGTCGAAACCACAACTGAGATTGCGTGTCGCATTCTGAAACTCCGTGCGGGTGCTCCAAAATACGGAACTTTACTCGTATCTGGTACTCAGTCATTCAATTGTTACTCAAATATTGTATACCTGCCTAAACTGGTCAAGCAACTATCATCGTCATTATACACGTCAGCTAGAGGTGGGAAACACCTCATTTACTGTGCCGCACCATATAGAGAAGAAAGAAAATGTATATAAAATCTGCATGCCAGGTGAGCTACCAGCAACGGATAGGCATCGTTCCGGTAAGCCACCAGCCAGCTACTAGGCAAAATGCAAATTAAGTGAGGTTCTGCACAGCCAGTTTCCAAATCAGATAGTCGACCGCATGCCCGGAAAACACTAGCCTGCAGTTTCAGGCTGTTGGGCATCGTCAGTAGTGCGCATTCATCGGATCCATCATGATTTGAAACCACGACTACCAGGGGCTTGAACCGCCAGTCAGCAGCTTATGCCACTGGGCCACAGAGGACAACTTCGGACCGTCATGATTTACAAGCTAACTGCGATATAGCGCGTCTTATCCTCCACTTCCATGCAAGTTACGAACGTTGCAGAGGACAGGGTTGGTCCGAAAGACACGACGTCCACTAACAGTAGCTATGTATGACATAACATTTAGAAACTCTCAGGGCGGATATATTTTTGGTGTACTTATGTGTAGGGGATTTTGATGTAATTACATGAGGATCTTCGCAGCCAGTTTCCCAGACAGATAGTCGTCCACAAGCCCGGAACAGCACTAGACTGCAGTTTCCGCCTGTTGGGCATTGCCATCAGTGCGCATCCATCTAAAAGCTATATCGTACATAGCAACTGTTAGTAGACGTCGTGTCTTTCGGGGCCAACCCTGTCCTCTGCAACGTTCGTAACTTGCATGGAAGTGGAGGATAAGACGCGCTATATTGCTATATCGCAGCTTGTAAATCATGACGGTCCGAAGTTGTCCTCTGTGGCCCAGTGGTATAAGCTGCTAACTGGCGTTTCAAGCCGCTGGGGGTCATGGGTTCGATTCATGATGGATCCGATGGATGCGCACGACTGACGATACCTTACATTCTGAAACTGCAGTCTAGCGCTTTTCCGGGCATGCGGATGACTATCTGATTTGGAAACTGGCCGCCAAGAACCTGCATAATTACATCAAAATCCCCTACACATAAGTACATCAAAAAGAAAAAGTATTATGCTTTACGCTACGAATTGAGATCGTTGGTGGAGGTGGAGGCTAAAATGGATGCGGAGGGACAAAGAAACTGACAGCACGAACGCCACTGAGGTCAGCTCCGTGCCACGTCAGCAAGCATATCCAGCCAAACGTGTTCACCGTCTTTTGGACCCCAACCAGGGAGCCTTGACGCTCCAACCGATGCCAGCTCAAAATGTGGGCTTTCATTCCTCTGGACCAAGCCATCGCTTGGCCACCCCTCCTCTTCTTCCATCCACATCCCCGGTGAGCAAACAACGCAGTCGTGAAAGTCGGTGGGCTGGCATGCGTAACACATGGCCCAGCCATCGGAGCCTGGAGCGTGAAATGACGGTGCTGAGCGGTTCAGTTGCTTTTCCTGTGCCGTAAACAAGGCGTCGAACACGCTCGTTACTTACGCGGCGTTCCCACCAGATGTGAGCCAAACTGCGAAAGCACCGATAGTCGAACGTAACTAGCCTCTTCATGTCCGGCAATCTTAGGGGACCAGGTTTCGCAGGAAGGTCGAACGTACCGCTGCATTGCACACTCTACCCATCATGGCAAGTGTAATGTCGCGCTGCCGCCATAGGTGGAGAAGTTTAGCAAAACACTTCGAGCTTTTGTTATACGCTTCATGATCCCGTCTTCGATCCCAAGGGCGCTGATACAACTTCTCAGGTAGTTGAACTTCCGAATAACTTCTAGCGGATCCCTACCAAGGGTCCGCGCAGGAGGCGATCCCTGCCAATCTTGGAGGAACACTTTGCATTTCGATGGTGCACAGGAAAGCCCGAAGCGGCTGGCAACCATTGCTAATCTGTCCAGCGCGGCTTGGCCCGTCTGGGAGCTCTCACAGATGAGAGAAATGTCGTCTGCATACTCCAAGTCAAGAAATCGTTCTCCTGTGAGTAGCTCCACACCTTCCAAGTCATGTCCTGTAAATGCAATCTCCATGACTTCGTCAGTAGCGAAGTTGAAGAGTAAAAGTGACAGCGGGCATCCTTGTCTCACACTGCTGGAGATATTGAGGAGTGGTGACAGCTTGCCTTAAGCCCTCACTCTGCCTTTGCTACGTGCGTATATTGATCGGATAATATTTACCTATTTCTCGGGCACACCTTTCCTGATTAGACAATTCCAAAGGGCACATCGATCAACCGAATCGAAGGCACTTTTGATGTCGAGGAACACGACTACGGTGGGCCGCCAATATGTGTGACGGTGCTCCAACAACTGACGCAAACTGAAGATGTGGTCGATGCAGCCACGACCCCGACGAAACCCGGCTTGCTCCTCACGAATCTGGCTTTCATGAGCTCCAGTCATTCTGTGAAGGATTATGGAGGCGAGTAATTTGGAGGCGATGGAGATCAGACTGATTCCTATATGGTTGCGATGGATCTAAGCAGACGAATCTTAGAATACACGTAAAAAATAACATCCAACGTAGCCATCAATCCTTGAAACTGAATCAGATTGTAATAGGTTCTAACATCAAGCTACCTGGCTAAACGAATTTCAGTCATGAAAACGGGACGCAAAACCATAAGGACATTTAACACACTGGTAGCGCAAGCCTCACAACAGAAATACTTCCATCTTAAAAATGGAAAACAAATCAATTCTGAGCAGCAGAAGCAGTAAAGGCACGTCCTTTGCTGATGTATGCATGTAGGTATCGGCAACAGTCTAACCAACAGACAGAGCCAAACAAAACAATGGAAATCATAAGAAGAATACAGGTTTAGTCACCATATCATCCACATGGCGCATAAACTGAATGTGAACAAAACACTTCCGCTATTGTGCCGTACGAAGTACGGAACTGTTTTTGCAATTTTTCCCGCGCCATTTTTTGTCGTGTTCAATTGTGAAGCATTTGAAAGCTGAAGCTAAACAACTATCTACATAAATCTTCTACTGGTTTCGACTACGCGACATAACTTGCAACGCTTCTAGTCATCGGCACTCTTCGTTCTTTGGTCCCCAACCGGACAGGTGTGTGGATCCAATGGCAGCAAGACGTGAAGTCAGCGATTTCATATGCTGGCTTCAAGTGAACGGCTTACCACCGTGCGGTCACTTTTAGCCAAACCCGGCATGAGCGAAAAGGGCGCAGTAAGACAAACGCTTAGCTGACATACGCAAAAGATAACCGAGGGATCTTACTTGACGCAGCAAAACCAGCTTGTTGTGGGGCATAGTCGCATCCACTAAGACACGACATCGGACTTCACCATTGGAAATATGTTGCTGCCAACACACACGAGCAATGCTGCTCAGGTACCCATTATCAAAAACCGAGAGACGGTGCATGTCATGCACATAAACTGGTCACGAAGCACTTCCATATAGCAACACCGCCCTAATGTTCGCACTTTGCACGTTACCCTTTACCAATAGGAAGACATTCCTAGGATGCCCCAAGTGCTTCTGGTTGACGAACGCTGACCGAACTTTTGCGGTGCGGAGAGAAAGTTCCTTCTCAATAGAGCCACTAGCAGACACGCAGCTCCCAAGTTAGACAAGGTGATCCATTTGTTCAAGCTGTGTGCCAGCAAGTTTGAGCAAGGGATCGGGCGGGCACCCATCTTGGAGAAGAACTTTACAGTTAGATGGATCGAAGCAAGGAGCGAACATAAATGCCTCAATTGCCAAACGCTTTAGAATGGTTTGCATGCTCTGCGAGTAGCAGCCAAGTAAGGCGATGCCATCGGCATAATCTAAGTCAGCCACTCGCTTGCCCGACAGTAGTTGTAGTCCCACATTTTGAAACTCTTCCGAAGCTCTCAACAGAACGTCTTCATTCGCAACACTGAAGAGGGAAGCGGACAAACGGCAGCCCCGCCGTACACCGCTACTGACAGCAAATGACGAAGAAGGCTTGTCACAGACCCTCACTCTGCCAGAGATTTGGAGGCAGAATGTGCGTAGAAATTTTGTGTTGTTTCCTGGGACCCCGTTCAATACCAAGCACCGCCGCAGCGCAGATCGGTCAACCGAATCAAATGCAGGACATGAATACTACGATGGTAGGCCTTTGATAGTGGCGGTGTTCGCGGATTTGGCGGAGCGTGAATAATTTATCCAAGCACACAATTCAAGGACGGGGGCCACAACGTTATTCCCGGTATTGTGATTCGTTATAGTGGGAATGTCTACGGAATAGAATGGACGGGAAAGGATTGGAAGCAACCGAAATGAGATTAAACTTCTGTAAGTGGTGCATGAATTGCGAGCATCTATCTTATGGATGGGGAAAATAACTGACTCGCCCCTGGAAGAATGAACCTTTTCTTCATTCTAAATTTTGGAGAGCAATGGGGGTTAACGGTCTGATGACAACTGCGCCTTCATGCTTGAACAGCTCCGGGGGAAGTCTGTCTTAGTCTGCAGTCTTGAATGGTCTCCGATGTCGAATCGCAGGACAAATTTACGCTTCACTGGGTGGATCAAGTATGACGACCCAGGGCGGGCAGCCTGGTTCGCAGGGGGTATAAGTTGACACTGAGGGTCAATAAACTAAGAGTGAAAATGTTTGACCCATTGGTCTAAAACTCTCTGTAAGTTAGCAATCGGCGAACCATCCGCTTTGCAACCATTTTCCGGAAGACCAGACTTTTTGGCTAGTGGATCGAGTGAGCTGAGAGAGAACGCCGCAGTTCATTATGGTTGGACTCCGCTGCGATCAAATAGATCTAACGAGCGAGTGGAGATGCAGGCCTTCCTAGGGAGTTGAGTAAGACCACGTACTGACTGCTCGGTAGTGTCTAGCGATTCCGTCCAGTGTTCATCAGTGTCTTGCGAATGGTCACAAACAAGTTCATCGGCTACGGAAGCTTGATAGCTCTGCTGAACCGTGAGAGTACATAGTTTATTTGTGTCCATCGTACAGTGCTTCGTTTTTGGGGACCCTCAGAAACTCATGCAGATATTCGCACAGACAAGAGCATGGCCTGTGTGAAAAAGGTGGTCCAGCTTAATTTTCAATCCTATACGCTAGCACGCCATCTGTAACTGATTGCAATATGATCACTCTGAGACCAAAGTTGGGATGCAGAATGAGGTCGCCAAGCAGCGGAACGTCTCTACGATTGCCGATAGATGGAGCTGGACAGAAATAAACGATCGACTTACTCGGAAACCAGTGCATCAACGCGGCTATGGCGTGGTAGCTTGGCGCTACACCATCGCCAACCAACCCTGCCGCAGTTGCCTCTGTGTCACCACACAGATGTAGCTGAAACATAGATCTGTGTTTGGTGGGGGACCTCAACTCAAACACAGTACTAGAGTCTTGTAAGCTTGCTTCAAAAGGGCGGCAAACCGATGGCAAGTGATTCCAAGGAGCGCACAAGACCAGCCTGCTGTCCGATCTGCTTGAGCGGACGTACCTTGAACCATGGCAGGCGGAACGAGGAACGAGGCTGAAGGAGGGCTGCTGGAAGAACTCTGTTGGTGTCGAAGAAGCCATCAGGAGCGGAAGCATGGAAACAGGAACCAGCTGGTTATGGATAACAATGATCGGGAACAAGTGAACGGGTGTCGTGTGAATAAGGCGTGCACAGCATACGTTAATGCAGCTGGACGCGACAAAGCATACAAACAATCCATCATTTTGTTGATACTGAATGGAGAGCTCACATGGCTAATGAGAGACTTCCGGTTGAATGTAACTAAACAGAAGACGTTTTTTTGGCAGCGTCGTTTCCACCTACGAGTAATTCTTGGCTATTCAACAAAAAACTTGAAAAAGTTAGACGCTTTCAAACACTTCATTAACGCGATAAGAAGACATAGATTGCTCCCATCAGTCGCGACGCAATGCAGGCGGCATAAAATATGCGTTAAATATACTTCGCAACTAGTAATATCGATATCGATATCGATCAATGGATGACATTATCAGGTCCATGGAAATCTAATTGATTGCCCCAGTTGTTTCCGGACACAGAGTGAGGGACAAGCTGGCCTAAACAGTATCGCCTCGCTAATTGCCAACAAATTTGGGTTTCAGTTGCGCAATAAAACCTCGAATGTATCGTATGGGTCCACCTTGTAACGAGTCAGCATTAGGTGCTTATTGATAGACAAGACAGGGTTCCGGTTCCTTCTTTGGTCCAGTCCGCCTTGGCGAAACAGTAACTGTCATACTCACAATGTGAAGTGTTCAGCCACCCTTTTAGCCAGCCGGCGAACAGTGCTGCCAATGTTAGTGCCATCGCAACTGCAAGTGAACTGGTAGATGATGTTAGAGGCCGAACTGATTGGCGAACTACTCGGACGGTTGTGGAGAGGAATCATTCGTGTAGTGCGAAGAAATCGTAGTTGGGCGGTAGAGTAGGTGCACATTAGAGCGGACCTGAGCTTTGACCAACATCATTTGGCACATAGTCCCCTTTGAACGGTAAGAATAATAAACATCCTACTACGTGTAGGTCCGCCGCAGTTAGACACAGGCAGACAGCCACCACACTTCCAGGAAAGCGCTAGACGGCCGTTTCGTTCTATTGAGACTCGTCAGTAGCGCGCACCCGCCGAATCCTGCCACTGTTTTTACTGGCAACTTATACTGGGGGGTCTGTTATGGGTCTGAATGAATTTCTCGTATACCCATAGGATAACAGATTGCGGTATAATAACACTTCTTCAGCCTTCAGCATTTCCGGAATGCAAATGTATTTCACCCAATTGAACAGAGCTTTTAGGCATTCGTGCTTATAAGCAACTGGGGCGAAGCTAGAAAAGTGTAGGTATTGTCCCCCAGGTAACGTTTCTGTAAACAGTGCGCTGCAGTGTGCCATCGCTCCTCTTAATGAGAACGTCCACAAACGGGAGGCTGTCTTGTTGTTCCTTCTCCTGTGATATAGAAGTTTTGAGGAGAATGATGTTCATGAGGGAACAAAGAGGTTAAAATTTTCAATATTTTGAAGAGGAGAAGGTCGTCTAAATGGCGCTTGTAAAGCTCTGCTTCATCTATACAAGCAGTAGATTTCCTTTCGATTATTCCCAAGAAGATATCTGCCAGAACTGGTCCTAGATGACTACAAATAGCGACATCGTCGATCTTTTGGTACACAATCCCTTCAAACTCATTCTCATCTTTTCAGTGCACAATAGGAGCAAGTCTCTCAGGTACTCTAGAGGAAGGCCCACAGAGAGGTTCTGACTCAAAAGGAATTGGCATACGTGGTCGACCGTATCACGCAGGAGCATATTCGTGAAAATCGGGTCCTCGTCTATGGAATACATGAGCTCTGCTTCGAGCAATGTTTGTTCCAGTATATGGGCCAAATCAAAGTAGCCTTTCAAACAACGCGTGCTCAATAGCATACACACGCGTTCTAAGAGGTTTGCCAACCACCAGGCTACTTTGTGATAAGGAGAGTTACTCATCCATATTATTGGGCGTAGTGGAATTCCCGACTTCTCCAGCTTCGGCGCACCCCTCTTGCCTGGTATTTCAGTCCCTGTCGGTTTTAGCTGCCGATATTGTTACTCGGAGATTTAATTATGAACAGCAACATCCAAAATGTTTGGACGGGCTTGAACGCTGTTAATCTTCTTGATTCCTTTCCTCAACGCTTCAAAGTGCCGACACTTTAACTTTTCTCTTCTCCACGCTGACGAACGTCAAAATTTGCCCAAAGTTCGAGACTCATTGTTCTGAACAAATGCTTTATATCTAGTTCAATCTCTGTTATCTAGCTTGGTGTTCTTTTATCCAAAAGCTTAACGTGGTCTGAAAAATTCGACGAAATATTTCGCAAGGTAAGTAGACGGTCATTTTATTCCATGCGGCTCAAGATGCTTTCAGTACGACGTCATTTATTCTATAAATTCGTAGCTGCCTCCATTCTCCCTCATTGGTTTTACTGCTTGCTTGTAATTTTCCGTTGACTTCTTCAAAACGACTTAACAATTATTGTCGGTTCGATTGAGCTAATCTCAAAATGCCGTGGATAACCCCAAGAGACTGTTGTCAACTTTAATGTTATCATGAAACCTGATGTAATTTTGATAAGGGATTTATCCCGATAGTTCACAAGCTACATGGACCAGGTTGGTCCGGAAATGCACCAGACGCGTTTCGCCCTATTGGGGCTCGTCAGTGGTATGCATTCCTTCACTCCCTCAATGGGGATCGAACCCATGACCGCTAAAGGCAAATGGCAACTAGCCAGCAGCTTAAGTCAATGAGCCATTGGGGACGTCAAATGGGTTACACAATTTGCAAACTAACTGAAACATAGTATCATATACCTTCCAATGTCACTGACAGTGGCTAGCCTGAGAGGTGATGACGCCCTCTCACTAGACGCTATATCCATAGCTTTTAGAAGCTAGGAGGGGTTATTTATTTTATATTACTCATAATTAGCGGGATAGCTTATGAACTATCGGGATGAATAACTTACCAAAGATTACAACTAAACTCCTGCTACTTGCGAGTAATATAAAAGAAATAACCTCTCCTGGTTTCATAATGCTATGGATATATAGTCGAGAGGACGTCATCGTCTCGCAGGCTAGGCACTGTCGGTGACAGTGGAAAATTGTAGGACCATCACGCATTTTGAGCAACATCAGTCACCAGTAGGATACCATCTAATCATCTGACGTTTCCACCAGTCATATCGACCACCCAAGCCATCATCGATCATTGAACTTTGAAGCTGACTAGCTAAAGAAGCTTTACCATATTCACGCTTATTTTCAAGTTCTTCCGTGATTAATTATGGGAGCATTAAAATACAACAATGGCACCCAAGGACGACGGGATATAAACTCCGAACAGCGCACCTAACCAGCATTCCTACAAATTGGTGACCCCGACGTGACCTCGGTGGTTTGGACACAGCCCAATTCATTCGGTAAGCCGTAACCATTTTCGTCGTCTTTTGTTACTTCATGTATCCGAATTTGACCTACTATGAACAAGTGGAAATTAACACCGTGTCTACTGAATTTTTTACCAGCCTTTTGGATCCAATAGCCCCAGCTTTGGTTTCTACAGGCCGAGTCATTTTTTGAGATTAATCGCATACATAAGGATGCCTTAACATTTCATAATGTGATTCCCCTACTCGTACCAGAATTATTGCTTCTGGTGCAAGATATCCTAAAATCAAGCACTATGTATCAACAACTAAATGACTTGTTAGTGCGCGCGCTTATCCGTAGCGAGCGTAAGAGAGTGCATCGTCAACTGAATGAAGACCAGTTAGGCAATCGCACCCCTAAGCAACTATTGCGAGCCATGCAAGCTCTGGTAAGTGAAATTCCTCTAGAGAATTCCATCTTAATGCAGCTATATTTGCAACGGCTCCCTACCCATGTACCACAAATATTGGCTAATGATCATCAGGATACCGAACAAAAAGCTTTAGCCCTTATGGCTGATAAAATCATGGATACAAGCGCCAAGGTTCTCAAATTTATCGCCTCGTGCATCTAACGACTCACTCTTGAAAGCCGTACGCTCCTTGCGAGAAAAACTAGCCTCAATTGTCATTGCAAAGCAAAGGAGCAACTTCCGATCAAACTAACGGCGTATTCGGAATGCTAGTCTTTCCCGTGGCATATGCTGTTATCACTGGAGATTCCGCAACTGGGCTCGGAAATGCACAAAGCCATGTCGATTTTCCAATCTGGGAAACGAACGCGCCAGCTCCTACTGGCGAATACGCAAGCTGGCATATGCAAGCCGGGTCGCCTTTTTCACTTGCGGAACGTAAGATCTGGTATGCGATCCTTCGTAGACATAACTGCCCAAGTTAGTTTGATTCCACCACGTCCGGAGGACATGAAGTACTGCTCGGTATACAGCCCGCAGGCAGTAAACAGCAAGTCCATCCGAATCTAGGGAGAAAATTCTATCACACTGAATCTTGGTCTCTGCAGGACATTTTCTTGTATTTTCATTGTAACCAAAGTGACTACTACAGTCCTAGACCTCAATAATTTCCAGCATGAAGGCATTAGCGTAGATCCCAAACGCAGCCAGATTATCGATGGCCTGACGCAAATATCACGGGCTGGTTTCGAAAGCTCCATTATGTCTATGAGGCGGCAGCTTGTCCCACTTCATGCCACTCCAATGTATTTGGATCTGTTACGAGAAGTTAATAACATAACAAAGCATGGATACCAACGTGGTGATGTTAAACATGGGGTCTTTCATAGGATAACAAGAAAAGTAGTCCACTTTTCTAACAACACAGCGATTAGCGCCTGATAAATTTACCGCAGCGAAGGCTGAATTCAAGCAGATGTTACAGTTGGGTATAATACGTCCAGCAGTATGTGAGCATCGCCCCTACAGATGGTCCTGAAGAACAAATCTGGAAATTGTGACCTTGTGGCGATTACCTGGAACTGAACGACATCATCTTCCCAGGCAGGTATCCCATACCGCATCTCCAGGATTTCTCATCCTGGAAAGAAAGTGTTCATCAAGATAGATCTAGTGCGGACATATCATCAAATGCCCGTGCATTCTCAAGATGTTCCTAAGACTGTCGTCACTACACACTTTGGCTTATTCGAGTTTTTGCGAATGCATTTGGTGTCCACGATGCAGCTCAGATATTTCAGCGTTTTAGGGATCAAGTCATTCGCGAGCTCGATTTCGTTTTCGTCTATATTGAAGATGTCTTGGTTGCAACTCCTAAGCACGAAGAACATTTGAGCCATTTGCGACAACTTTTCGAACGATTCGCGCATTATGGATAGTTATCCATGCCTCCAAGAGTCCAGTTGGTGTTGATACGGTAGACTTCTTTGGTCACCGTATTCCCTAAGCCGAAATTACAAATCTACTCACCGTAGTTTACTCTGACAAACACAAATAATCTACGAATCCTATTAGACGACGTTAATGCCTCAGCGACCGCAGGAAACAGCGAAGTACCTTCTGGTACTCCGACGGCAGATAACGTGCCTCTCACTGATTACGGATAGGATGACAATGCAGATCAATTTAGGACCCCTAATCAACAAATCACGTCCGAACGGCAATGTAAACTGAGAGCGACTCAGAGCAAAAACTAACCTAAGGAGTCACTTAACAGAAACACTGCTTTCGCCCAGTTGGGTCATGTGTTTGGTAGCAACCAGAACAGTAATCCAATGCAACCGCGATGTTCTACGAGGAATAATCAATATACGAGCTGCAAAAATAGTTCATCTAACATCAGATATCAACCTCCGACCTTAACTAAAATGCTTCCCTACATCCCTTCTGGAAATTTGTGACAGGCCTTTAACCGGTACGCTGAAAGTGTTAGCGGATCTCCTTTCTATTACCGCCCCTGCTACGACAACAAAATACATTGTAAACACGAATATGTTTTCTCTGCCAATTGCAGAGTAACCTAGAGATGCAATGTGTCGCTAAACTCAAGGTGCTAACATAGTTACTTTAGGCAAATCACCGAACGTGTGCCCGCCATGGTTGGACGACCTTATCTCACTTCAAATAAAGACCGTGTCTCAAGCAACACATGCCAATTACTGCAAACCCCTGAGGATCCTCTGTTTCGAGGCAAAATCATCAATAACACCGTGGCACATTTAGATATCGTAAACCTCATGTTACATTGCCGATCGCTATGTATGTGTGATTCACCACAATACTTCGAGAGATGCCGCTCTGTGGATGGATTAAACCAAGTGGGTAAAAATTCCGTAAGAGTAAATGGGCTCCATCAAGCCACTACCAATTTGCTCCCCATGTTCTCCAGTTAGAAACACAATTTTTACATCGACCGCACCCTGGCTACAGGGTGTTCTCCTAAACCCCACGCCCCATCCTGCAACATCGCTGGCCACCAAACACATGACTCTCTCAGAGTAATGGAGGGTCGCTTAAATAATATATTATGTAAATGCATGTATTATGGCTTTTATGATGGTACGTTCAAACTGTTACGCATCAATGTCAGTGCTTTAGTTCATAAAACGCACTTTGCTGCTTCGTCGACCGTCATCAACCCCCTATCCTACTTATTACCGAATATTCGTGTACTATTTAGTCTGCGCACCGTCTTATTGTTATCCAAGGTACTCTTTCTTTCGTAAGGACCTATGTCCTGATAGGAAAGGTGGTTGCATCCTTTACGGTATACATATCTTAAGTACTTCACAATGCAGTGACGAGCAATTCTTATCAATCGGTGAGTCCATTTGGATAACAATATCCTTGGGAATTAATAGAAGGTTGGTCAGTTTTGTTTATGTAACCACGAACTCTTGTGCCCATTAAAAACTGATTGCTTCAGAATGCGATGAGGGATGCCTCTGCATTTCCTATTCGGTTTAAGGTAATTGGAGAGGATTTTAACTCACGAACATATCATGGATCGAGTGCAAACGTAAAGGAAAACTAGCTAAAATATTAAATCTTCTGCTTGATTGACGCTGGACACAGCATGTAACATCTCCCACACGGTTGCACAATACACTTGACATCATGTCCACTACTGGACCAATATTCGCTGCTGTCGACCGCAGTGACCATAAAGTTGTCAGTTACAAAATGAACATCGCATATGCACCTAACGTTCCGTTGTGACAAGAGTGCAATTTTGGTCAAATAAACTAAAGAAAACTTGCTACCATTCTACCTATTTCTGACTAGACGGATTTCTTCCTGTCTTCTAATCTAAAGGTATCATTTCAAGCGTTTTATGCGAACATAAATCGATGCAACCAAGTATTGTTAAGCATATGAACTTTTTGAGAGCTAACAATTGTTCATTGTTCCTTGTTCATTTGAAGTAGCCATTTAGTGCCCGGGGTATCAGGTTGCCAGGCGGAGTACACTGTCTTCCCTGCAATCTTAGGGCTAGCACATGGGTTTTATCTGTGTGAGTTTATCCTTCGATGATGAACGTAAATCCTTAGTAATATATAACTTAGCAATAAAGTGGGCATTAAAAATGCACTCAGAAAACAAACACATCTGACTGGGACACAAATCTGTCCGTGCGAATAGCACGACCATTAAGTTACGTTACCCGAAAATGAAAGAATAGGACATCTGGAGACCGGCACGGGAATGCCGATTTTTATATAGGTAATTATATAAAAAGAAGAAATATAATCAATTTTATCACTAAGCAGACCACGGCAAGAGGAGTATGCTAAACAAACAGCGAATCGTTTCCAGCCGTTAATCTCTTTCGGAATTTGGCTAAACCTTTTACGGCTGAAAGAGGGTAAACGGATGCGAGCAACATTGATGAGTTCGACAGTGTTTTACTGGCAGTTGCTAATTTCAATGCAAGCCCAGCACAAGCTGTGAATTGGCCGCAATGGAATAACTCCACGGCACCGTTTCATGACACGACTTAAGCCAACAACAGACCTCGCGGAAAACTGACTGACTCATCTCTTCATCCACGACAAATTCTGATTCGCAATACAGGGCAGTTGCTGGAGCCAGTTCCAATTGGCGGCGGGGGGTGCCACGGCTCGAACGTCAAGTTGGCTGCCATCAGACAGTGGAGACTAATAACATGTGAAAACTGTCTAGACAAATTACTTCAATTAGCACAGCAACGCGCAGTCGGAAGTGGGCGCATGCGAACTATTAAATTTACAATGCTCTGCCCATAATACACGCCTGTCTAGCAGGTCTCGTCTTGGTTCATTGTTCAAAGAATGAACATGTCTACAAGGTCGTCCGTAGAAGCAGCTAATTCTCTTGTACATGCGTGACCCCGATGCGATCCACCTAGTAGATCATATTATGGAAGCTTGTTCGCAAGCGCATTCTCTGGATACCAGTGATCGCATACGTGCACCCGACAGAAAAGTGAAATGTATTGATGAATGAAAGCTAATATGAAATACACCAGAAAACTGACCTCCCATTTTTCTGCCGTTGCGCCTTGTCCCAAACTTTGTTTGCTGAAAGAAGTTTAAAACGGAAATAACAGATGGCTTGGATTACTGATGGGTGTGCGGATGAAACTGTTCAAGTAACTAATATGCGTGCATGCAGGAGAGTTTACAAGATGGTTACAGAACTTCGCTTATTTGCTTGAAAATATTTATACTACTGCTATCACAATTTCCGTTACACGAACGCATTTCTTCAAAAAATTCAATATTCCAATTCCCTGTCGCATGGCTCACCAAAGGTTGCTTATCTGCTGCATACGTTAGAGCTGATAAGAGCAAACATCCTAATATTGGAGAGCAACAAAATTCATTTCTACTATTCTCTCTTAATTCAAAACCTAGCATATATATTAAAATCCTTTCCAACACTCGCGGCTTAATTGACTGCTGCCGTAATGTAACTAGATCCATATCATAAAAGCTACGTCCAACACAACACACCAAAAGCCCATGGGGTGCAGAAAATTGAAAGGCCAGGCTGCCGTATATAACGCCGCTTGAAATTTAAAAATTCGAGTTCAACCACGTAACCAAGTCGCAATAGCACACACGATGGACACACTGGTTATTTACGTGTGTTGTTTATCCGAAAGTTGGACCAATAACTCTAACGGTGGTGTCGAAATAACTGAGCCCGACTTGTCCTCTCGCTTTTGGTCGCACGCACCCGGAGACACAGATGCCACAACTAGGAGTCAAGCTGTGGTTGACACCGTTCTCAGCTCCAATATTGAGCCAATTATGGTAGATTGGATTTCCCGGAGCAGCCGTTTGTGTGCAACCAGTTTGGTGTTATCACCTGAGCGTGATTCACGAAGAAGTACAAGCGAATTATGCTAGTGGTTGCATCTCATGCAGAGAAGAACAAATGAACCCGCTACTACGCATTGTTTTCGAATAAGAGCCACAAACGCGGGACGATTAGGATGTTATTTAGGACCACTGCCACATTAACCACCTGGTTACGACAGGCACGGCTTGCTTGAGTACGACGCATCTTTGTCGCTAGCATTGCTGTGGCTCTTAGAGGCTTATTGGCTAATCACCCAAGAGTGGAGGGGGCTGATCATGTTTGACAATGATGTCTGTTCGGTGTTGTTCATGTATGGTAGTATGGTATGTCGGTACTACGAATGCGCGTTATCTGATGGTTGACAGCAGAACATCTGGTTCCTCGTTGCACGGTTGCTTGACGTCAAAACGTAAGTGGTCTCAGTCAAGTGCTCAGCATGCTGGTGGGATTGTTGCCTCGATGTTTGTTCCTTCATAACATTGTGCCTAGTTGGATGAAACTTTAAGGCAGCCAATCCTTGAAGTGGAAGAAGAAAGTGTATAAGTTGACTGAAAGTCTAATCCAGGTTGCTGTCTGTCCTCATTCTGGATGGTGACCACGAAATCAGACAAATCAGTGGCTAATACCACACTTATGTACGACTCTGTCAACAAGTCCGCTGCAATTTCGCATTCCATTTCTTATTCCCAGGCCATAAGAAAGCCAACCAACTGCAATTTCTTGCGTTTTCCTGCGGGTCGATTTACAATATTGGCATAACCATTATTAGTATTGTTCGTATTATTAATAAAGCGACCTATGCCTATTGAACTTGATCCGCCTCAAATTAGTGCCTGGATCTTAGGTGATTTAATGCAATGTACCGAGTAAGCAACCTTCAGTTGAAACTTTTGCACTGAGCAGATATAGCTTGCAAATGCCTGCTACCCGTCGCGTATTGTAATTTCTGAATTAACGATGGGATACTTCATTCATCTTCCACTTCCACTATAGGTCAAACTTTAAGGCCGTGCATCTTCCTTGGCCACAACACTTTGCTACATAGGCAAGAAGAAGCTCAGAAGTGCAGCACCATCAACCACTTTAATTCAAGCATCACTCAGGCAATTATTCATTGAAAGGAATGTGTTGTACCACAACGTACGAATAGAAGATGAGATAAACAAAACTAACTCTGCTTCCAATTTGAGGATTATGGATAATTCTTGGTGTATTCAATATATTCGTCGTGGAGTTTTCGGTTGCTGTTGGAATGGAGAAATCACAGTTAGCTTGGTTTTGCGAAATAATCCAAAGCATATAGGGTTACATGAAAGCCAAATAGGAGATGATAACAGTTATTCTATGAGTGCTCGGTGTCACAATGTATTTGCACAGAATTTCGGCATATCATTTGCCTTTTGATTGGAAACTCTGTTGGTTACAAGCATGATCCCTAGCTTCCTACCAAAACTGGCGGCCTCGCAACTTTTCGAAAGCTGTTATTCGATGTTAGACAAAACATGTCTCACTCGAGTTCACATTTGGCTCTTTAACACTTGGTATCAGTGGAGAAGAGGAGAGGTTGTTCCAAACAAATACGCTCGCCAATGAATTACGGAGATCATGTGTGGGGTGAAATTGATCCCTGGAGACTGTTACCATAAGCTAGGGTATCACCTAGGGAACCTCATCGGAACCCCAATTCCGATTTCAAGGGAAGTGAGCATTATTGCAGGATTGTAGGGGAGATTCCTGCGTCTGCTGTATGGAAGAAGCACAAATTTATCTGCTAAGATGATTGAGGGTTTAGGTGACAAAACATACGCTGAACGCATTTTAACTTATTTTGTATTCAATGGAATTTCGCAGACAAGAATTGATCTAATGGAGATATTAAAATTTATAAGGGATTTTTGTGGTATGCTGTATAATATCCTCGTTGTGTTTGCTGACTCAAACAACCCGCAAGGACACCAACTGAAGCAGAAGCAACAGGGATCTAGGCTGGAGATCAGGGCGAACTTCTCTGTGAATCTTGTAGTCAATAGCTGGAATAACCTACCTTCATCATTATTAGAAGGCCAGACCGTAGAGGCCTTTAAATGAGGCCTAGATAAGTGTTTGTCTGAACGTTTTCCAGCGGTATTGTTATTTTATTTTCTTATGTAAATATAACCTTATCCTGCGTGACAGTACAGTTAATGCTTTTGTTTTCGCTTTAATCTCTTGCAGAAGCGTGGAGGTAAAACAGAATTCGAAGTACCGTATGCTCATATTTTCTTACTGGTGGAAGAATCAGGATGCTCGTTAGGCGGAGCCCTGCCTCATCCTTATAGCTGACCTATCGTTTGCGCTAGTACACTATGTTGACACAGTTCCGGCTTGATAAACTTGACCGCAATCGCATCTGCTTTGGCCAGGAGGCGCTTCCTGAGTCTTTTTAGGTAAAGTTTTGATACTGTATGTACTATTTCGAAGACTTGATTCTTTTGTACGTCATGTCCACTATCTAGCAGGAGTTCTAGCAGAGAGCTGTGAACATTAATAGTAGTACTGCGCTGTAAAGAGTTTGGACAGCGTTCCACCATCCGTGTTGACATGCGAGTGGGCGTGTTACGGAGAAACCTCACACTACAGGTTTATGTGAACAGTTATCGAACAAAATATTCGGACTGGGACGGAATTCCCTCTTCTAGGCGGTCGATGTTCTGCGGAAAGTTTTAACGTGAATGCGGACGCTGGCTACCGGGTAAGCTAGGTTCAGGGCAGTAGTCCATTTCCTACTCAAGAGCACGAACTGCATGTCCCTTATATAAGGCACTGAGTGGTAAATATCTTAACTTCTCACGATTCATTCGACTTAGTCCCATCTCGGAATCGAAAATACTTTTTGACCATAGCAGTTGGATACCTGTTGCATTTCAGTGTCATGAGTATAACATAATTTTCCATCCAGATTCTTTGGGCTGCAAATAATTGCAGCGTGCTACAACAGGTTACGTACCAAGGTTTGCTATTAATTAATCGAGACAAAAATGTTAATTGCGCGCATAGACCTAAGATATTCGCCTTTAGAAAAACCATGGTTTCAAGTGACCCCTCGCAACGAAACACCCGAAAAAATGGCAAATATAATGAGCACTTTCCCTTTCATCTTAAGAGATTTGCGACGATGGCATGAAATTGGCAATTGTCACTTAAACTCAGCCTAACCCTTCAAAGAGTAAACATTCGTTCATGAATACAAAACTGCGTTCAGCGTATGTTTTGTCACCTAAACCCTCAATCATCTTAGCAGATAAATTTGTGCTTCTTCCATACAGCAGATGCAGGAATCTCCCCTGCAATCCTGCAATAATGCTCACTTCCCTTGAAATCGGAATTGGGGTTCCGATGAGGTTCCCTAGGTGCGACCCGAGCTTATGGTAACAGTCTCCAGGGATCAATTTCACCCCAAACATGATCTCCGTAATTCATTGGCGAGCGTATTTGTTTGGAACAACCTCTCCTGTTCTCTACTGATACCGAATGTTAGAGAGCCAAATGTGAACTCGAGTGAGACATGTTTTGTCTAACATCGAATAACAGCTTTCGAAAAGTTGCGAGGCCGCCAGTTTTGGTAGGAAGCTAGGGATCATGCTTGTAACCAACAGAGTTTCCAATCAAAAGGCAAATGATATGCCGAAATTCTGTGCAAATACATTGTGACACCGAGCACTCATAGAATAGCTGTTATCATCTCCTATTTGGCTTTCATGTAACCCTATCTGCTTTGGATTATTTCGCAAAACCAAGCTAACTGTGATTTCTCCATTCCAACAGCAACCGAAAACTCCACGACGAATATATTGAATACACCAAGAATTATCCATAATCCTCAAATTGGAAGCAGAGTTAGTTTTGTTTATCTCATCTTCTATTCGTACGTTGTGGTACAACACATTCCTTTCAATGAATAATTGCCTGAGTGATGCTTGAATTAAATTGGTTGATGGTGCTGCACTTCTGAGCTTCTTAATAAGCTGCCTATGTAGCAGTGTTGTGGCCAAGGAAGATGCACGGCCTTAAAGTTTGACCTATATTGGAAGTGAAAGATGAATGAAGTATCCTATCGTTAATTCAAAAATTACAATACGCGACGGGTAGCAGGCATTTGCAAGCTATATCTGCTCAGTGCAAAAGTTTCAACTGAAGGTTGCTTACTCGGTACATTGCATTAAATCACCTAAGATCCAGGCACTAATGTGAGGCGGATCAAGTTCAATAGGCATAGGTCGCTTTATTAATAATACGAACAATACTAATAATGGTTATGCCAATATTGTAAATCGACCCGCAGGAAAACGCAAGAAATTGCAGTTGGTTGGCTTTCTTATGGCCTGGGAATAAGAAATGGAATGCGAAATTGCTGCGGACTTGTTGACAGAGTCGTACATAAGGGTGGTATTAGCCACTGATTTATCTGATCTTGTAGTCGCCATCCAGAATGAGGACAGACAGCAAAACGGATTAGACTTTCAGCCAACTTATACACTTTCTTCTTCCACGTCAAGGATTGGCTGCCTTAAAGGTTCATCCAACTAGGCACAATTTTAGGAAGGAACAAACATCGAGGCAACAATCCCACCAGCATGCTGAGCACTTGGCTGAGACCGCTTACGTTTTGACGTCAAGCAACCGTGCAACGAGGAACCAGATGTTCTGCTGTCAACCATCAGATAACGCGCATCCGTAGTACTGACATACAATACTACCATACATGAACAACACCGAACAGACATCATTGTCAAACATGATCAGCCCCTCCAACCTTGGGCGCTTAGCCAATAATCCTCTGAGAGCCACAGCAATGTTAGCGACAAAGATGCGTCGTACTCAAGCAAGCCTTGCCTGTCGTGACCAGGTGGTTAATGTGGCAGTGGTCCTAAACAACATCCTGATGGTCCGGCGTTTCCGGCTTTTATTCGGTAACAATGCGTAGTAGCGGGTTCAGTTTTACTTGTCTGCTTGTGGTTCAACCACAAGCATATTTCGACTTGTACTTCTTCGTGTATCCTGCTCAGTTGATGACACCAAACTGGTTGCACACAAACGGCTGCTCCAGGAAATCCAACCTAACATAACTGGCTCAATATTAGAGTTGAGAACGCTGTCAACCACAGCTTGAACGGTGGTTGTCGTATCTGTGTCTCCGGATGCGTGCGACCAATAGCGGGAGGACAATACGGGCTCAGTAATTGCGACATCACCATTAGATTTATTGATCCACGTTTTTATGAGCGCACTGTGCGCTACTCCACTACCAGTATTGCGCGGCGTATTTGTCTACTGCACGTCCATTGATATCGACGCTACCTCTGTTTTGACTGTGGCTTCAAATGGCTCTATTTGCCTGAATACTGCTAACGATGATATTGCGTCCAATTGTGCATTTCAAATTTTCATTGTCAGCGGGTGAATCAAATACATTGATAGCACTGCAGGTTTAAATCTCACATGCGGATCGTGATCCTTCTTGTCAGTCGTTGCCTTTGTAAAATGCCAACATCGTTGCCATTACATCTGCGTGTTCATGTGCTTTTAATATTCATATTGACCGTGTCTGATGCAACTTGATACCTGCCTGTTTAATGACTCATATCCTACCTTCCTCTGCTTAGGAGGATGTCACGGTCTACAGGATTTTTCAACTCTACTAGTATATGCCTAAGACGTCCTTGTTGCCTATTGCTCCTGCTTCCCTCCAATTGCCAACTATATATATCCTTTTGATGCCGGGATTCAACAGAAGCCCGCCTATTCGAAGAACATAATATATTCGTCTTTTTTCCAAATCACGTCAAGTTTATCTTCTCGTAGCACAGTCCCTGTCCCTTTGTTAATGCGAACATTTATTTGTCTGCCCATAACGATTTCCGCATTGTGTACGCAACACTCCAAAGATGACCTCAATTCATCAACTCCCGCACGCAAATAATCGATGCCTACACTATGGTCACCAATCATATTTTCCGCAATGGTGAGTCTATACAAATAGCGTTTGTCATAATTGACTTGTTTCTTAGATGCGTATGAAATGGGATCGAGTAATCCGCCACATACAAGGTGAGCCCAGGTGTTCGCTAAACGTACACTGTTTAAGCAACTCCACTTCAATTAGGGATGTCGAGCGTGCAGTTCAATGTATTCCTGCTTCAACCTAGAACAGTTGTTTGGTAACACAACATTCATCGGTCGCAATTAATACCGTCTTTTACAGCAATGCGGAAACTATTCTCGCCACATTTGTAAATAACCACATAGATCATGATTTCGAATTATCAAAGTCATCAATAGAACAACTAACGTGTGCAACAGATAAATTAATATGTAAGAACCAAAATGTAAGAATCAAAATAATCAAACAAGCTAGAAGCAAAACAGTACGATGAAGGCATGGCAGAAAAAGCTGAATAAAAGTAACAAGAAATAACTACTATACACTATACAACAATACTACATACAATAGTAAACACAGCACATTAATAAGATTAAATGGAATAATTAAAAGGAGTAAATACTGGAACGAACTCACGCGATCATAACGAAGAAAGTAGGACGAAGCACAGTACGAGGAATTCGTATGCCTAAGGTTCCGCGATCCAGTAAGTGTCGCAACACAATAAATTCTTTACACTCTGTTTCTGTAGTATGTCATTCTGTTAATTTCGAGAGACAAAACAGCGAGAGAGCTATTTCAAAATTTCAAACCGCGTTGACGCGCGCTTGTTAGTGGATTCTAGTAAACATCTATTGCCCCTCGTTAATCCGGTCGCAGCATTCACGACAGAACGATACATCGCTAGTTATAACTTTTATACAAATGATTATGAATCATATAATTATAAATACCCGAGGAAATTGATCTAAAAGAAATTTCTCCCCCTTTTGCTTTTGTCATCAGAATGGGCAAAATTTATGAATCTCACAAAGCTTTCGTGACACACAATTACTAAACCGGAATTTGGCGGACGAGCTGTTCAAACGGATAAAGAAACGCAATAACGTCATATAGAAACGATACCCCATTATGCTGAAAATCATTGTCTATACATTATTTGCATGATGATTGGAATTTACAGTAAATTCGCCAGAATAATCAGCCTACCAAGCCAGATTTCACAACCGGATTCCCAGTCTCTTATGTTGGGTCAAACATTTGCCTCCATTGGAAAGTTCACTGAACTGCAATGCATTAGTTTCACGCTTGGCATCATTGAGTGTACTTTGTAACGTGGCAGGTTTGTGTGTGTGAGGTAGTGAATGAAAATCGTTGGGCATATAGGTCTCTGGATGCAATTCTCATAAAAGAAGAGAGCAGTATGACAGCTGGGGTTGGGACAAAACCTTGTGTGGCATCGAATAGGAAGACAAAGGCCATTTGATGAGCGCATGGTAGGCTGAAGATTATCCGTTGACGCATTTGTCGATAGCGGTTATTTAGAGCAGGATACCGATTAGGCCTACATGGAAAATTCCATACATGTGGAGGGAAGCTCACATGGTGGACCACGGTTTAACATTATGGAGTGCAGCGCCATCAATACGAAATTGCTGTTTTACGTTCGATAATGGTTTCGTGTCATGAAAATCCAACCTACCTAACAGTGCGCCAGTTAAGCAGTGAAGCAGAGACCGACTGGAACCGAACAGATTTTGCAATGATTCTTACTGTATTTTGCTGCATGAATGCGACACTACTTCCATTGAGGTAGAGTGAAAATCTGATGGAATGTTGCCGGCAGTGGCAGAGATATAAGTTCAAAGCTTTGGGCATGGGCCGACAAACAAGCAACACGACTGGGCAGAGGAATGTTTCAGTGGGGAATTCTCCCAGTAGGACTCAAAGCAACTATCACAGTCGGTGATTCGTTGAAAGGAGTGGATCCAGCATATCACTCGCTTCACCTGGTTTCGGAAGGGTGATTGTATTGAGGAAGATTACAGCAGTCTCTATGTTCAATCAGGAAACCAGTTGGATTTGCGGATGCCGGAGCATCGGAGTATTCATTTGTGCGAAAAGGTAGCGTGCTGTTGGGATAAAAGATATAACGCTGCATCAGGGAGCAGTAGAAACGCAGTATATTTCCGGGGAACTGTAATACAAAGTGGATACGAAAATAACTGTGGATAAAATGATGGCAGATGGATGGAATGTACAGTGACGCACAATCAGTTAGTCTGGTGCATTCATGAGTTCATTAATTTGATTGATATTGGGGGACACTAGACTCGGTTGCATAGGCAGTTTGCGATTGTTTATGACAGGAGTGAACGGGGAATAATGTTTTCACAAGAATGGTTAGGGCACCCACTGGTGCCAAGTATTCAGCTAGAAGCAAAACAGTAAGCATACAAACATACAAATGCTGATACCGTCAGTGGTCATGCCTAGTCCATCCACCACTATTCTGCCAGAAGTGCTGCTGATGCTGGGTAGGAGTGTGTGATTGTATGTGTTTCCGTATAAACGAATTAGAGTTGGTTGTTTATTTTTCTCCAACTTGGAATCATTCGCAAGTCCATGTGACTCTCAGTTTCGACACCACCCATTGCTTACTGACACAAGCTGTTGGCGTCCGGAATTCATGGGTTCGGATCCCGGCAGTGTACGAGGAACACGCACACTGCTGATAAGGCATGAGTTAAAACAGGGGTCTGGTGTTTTATTACACAGGATATCATGGCTAGTTTAATGAATTTATGGGAGGTTATTATTATTCGCTTATGCCACTGCAAAGTGATGAATTTTGAAAGTCAAAGTGCTGCAGGCCCTGGTCAGCGTATAAAACGAGTCGCCAACCGATTCGCGTCACGAAAAATCAACCTGTCACCAGTGCGCCAGTAAACTAGTGAGACAACGAGCGAATAGATACGGACGGGAATTTCGTAGATTCCTCCTGTATTTTGTTACATGAATGCGACACTACCTCCATTGAGATATAGTGGAAATCTGATGAAATGTTGCAAGCAGTGGTGGTTATTTATTTTGTAAGCATTGGGTATCCAGGGGCTAACAAACTATAATGATGGGCAGAGGAATGTTACTTTGGAGAGCATGTTCTTAATGGGATGCAAAGCAGCTACCATTTGCCGTGATGTAGTGAAAGGAGTGGATCCAGACCATCAATTGAGACACCTGTTTTCTGAATGTTGATTGTAGTGAGGAAGAATGCAGACATTATATAGGTACTAGTAAGCAATACGTTGATTTACTGTATCTGGTGCATCGGGATATTCAGGTTGGCGCAGCGGTGGCATAGTAGTTGTATTCAAGACAATATGGATCACTAGGGAACAATCGCAACTAAGGATGTTTCGGGGAAACACCGATACACAATAACCTGGGAAAATAAGTTCGGTTAACGTGATGGCAGATGGATGGAATATAAACTAATGCACAAGCAGTTAGTCTGGTACAATCATGAGTTAATTCATTTGCTTGACATTAGGAGACAGTAGACACGGTTGCAGGGGCGGCTTGTAATTTTTTATGACAGACGTGAACGTTGAATAACTTTTTAACAATGTCCAAGCACACATATATGTCCTAGACGAAATTGAAGTTCTGATCAGCATTACGTTGACTTACCGAAAACCTGATCGTAGATACCTGCAGGTAGGTCCTGCAAAAGCGCCGGGATTGTTTGGATCAGACCATACCAAATCATTTGAATAATTAAGCCTCGCATGTATTGTTGAAACCACAGGTGACATTTATGTTGTGAACAGCTGGTGTTGTTCCCTAAGATCTTCGTGATAAGGTCGAGAGTGTATTGCACTAAATCTAGCCGGGTTTTACAGTTTAAGCTTTTGGTTATTCGAACGGAGTATCCCCTATGATGAAATTGTTGAAGAGCGATGTTGGCATAAGTTTTTGGGGTACTAAAATTTTAAGATCAGCCGGATATTACAGCTAAACAGATATGCTCCGAAAAGGATATAATACAACTTAGGCTTCAATTTCTTGTGGTGAGCAACTTACAAAATTAGATCAGGACCATTGTTAAAGTCTACACATGCGGAGCTATAGCTAGCATGCGAACGCAGTATTGGCTCGTAGCCGAAATAAGCAAGGGCAACAGCTGGCAGCACTCAAACGTGCATTCTGGCTAGAAGGTGCACATAACCTCGATCAAGTGACTAAGACCAAGTCATTTGTAAGCGGGCAATCTGCACAGCCACACGGTCCATGCCTAGCAACGAGTTGTGCTCGACGAGGAATAACGTGCACACACCAACATATAATAGAACTCTCAACCTAGAAGTGTAGCTGCATATGTTAGCGGTTCCTTATTGCACCAAACTCTTTGATGCTAGAAGGCAAAACAGTGTCCACCTGTCTCAAAATTCGTGATCTTGGGATACACTACTCTTGCTCCTTCAATTTTGCTGAACAGTTACAGTAGATTGTTGCGAAAGGCCGTAAACTAGGTGGGTTAAAACTAACATCCTTCATATCAAATATATCCAAAAGCTACCTGTATACAAGAGTATTCGTCCCCTACTCCAATATTACCCATTAATATACCCCAATCTGAGAAAAAGTGATAGAATATCACAAGAAAATTTACAGCGCTTAATGCGAAAATTTGGTCCGACCGTTTTTGTGAGATGAACATAGAATCCCTCTGGTTAAGGGGACTAAAAGTTAACCAGAAGTTCATGTTTGATATAATCCACAAACGAGTCTTTACCTCGGATATTGAAATGGTACAGCAACCTTCGCCTAATTAAAATATAAGGAATATAGATAGCAAATTGAGATGACTCGAACCAGCTTAAGATCCAATTTCTAGCTTAACCGCTATGCAGTGAACTGGAACAAATTACCACAGTATCTAAGAACGCGTGACAAAAAAGAGTGCTTTTCGTGCACCTACATAATAGGGAATTGGCAATAAATAAATTGAAGGATATGCCAAAAAGAGACGTGAGTTTAGCCACGTTGTATAATGAAGGGCTAAGCGTCATATTGCTACTGGTAAAACTCGCTGACTGAAAGTCAACCCACCTCGAGCACATTTGTATTTAGAATACAACCTCGTTCGACACTCCTAAATAACTTCATATTCTGTCGGGAATAATCAATTAACAAATTACGAAGTGATTGTCAAAACTCGTCGATATCACTCACTACACATATCGGCTGCCCCTTGTGCCTGAACCGCTGAAACATTAACTCGTGAACACTTGTTAGGATCAAATTGAACGCAAACCCTTCTTGATGATTCAATAACGAATGTGGTCAGATTAACCCCACGGACCGTGTTCCGCACTATGGAGACATAAACTAATCATTTATGCGTTGTAATGTTAAATATTACTTTTCTGACGCGGCCAGACAGTCCAGGATTAGAGCAGCTCTCATTGCACTTCCCTATCAATTTCTGTCCTTTTCGAACGCAAGCAAATAATGTTAACGCTGAAAATTATTTTCAGAACTATCTCGCATTTCGATACTTCGAGCAGTCATCTGTTTTTGACACTTGTCCTGTACAATTTGGTCGGTCAATCTTGCGCACATATTTTATATTCTGCTTCACTCCACTGTTGATCACGACTGGGTCGATCTCCAGAGTTGACGGATTTAAGCTTACAACGATAATAATTATACCCAGGCACTGCGAACTGACATGGTTTCCGTGAGAATGAAAAAGTGTTTCACTCAAAAACCAGCAGATGGTATAGACTAAGTGGCTTGAATGTCCACACTGTATACATCGAAAAACAGCCCTTAAGATGAGTTACATTGTGCTGGATTACCTGCTTTTTAAAGCCACGGCTGCGAATGGCCAGCTTGGGCATGGAAGTGCGAGTGAAATCCATCGAGATAATAACCCACATAGAAGCAGGTCTCCAGGAGACCGTCCCAATATTGGCCGTATTTCTTCACTTATACATAATCTGGGCGTCATTCTGAAAAGATCATCAGATATCAGGTGGGTTCTAAAAGTGTTAATTCTTCGTACAGAGTATACAGTAAGCTGTATATCGAATATCACGAGAATGGCTGTACCTGTCAACTGAACAGACTGCTAATTAAGCGGCAGCACGCAGCAGTATATATGAAATGCAAGTATGCCCAGTTTTCCGTCTATGCTAACTGCGGCAACCTATCTGCCTTTATTTCTGCAAATTCTACGCAAAACTGAACTGGGATTTTGAGAAGGGTTTACGGAAATTCATTCAATGTGCTCAAGTAGCTTATGGCACCCGCAGGCATTCTGGTGCATTACGACACGCGAAAGGATTTGGTTTACGCTTATAGCTGTTTACTACACGAATTGGCGTATGTGTCCCAAAGCTCAGTTGCTTATGCTTTAAGTACCCGGAACATCGCATTACGGAATTGTTGTCAGCCAGTTCGAGAGGCAGTAGCAATAAATTTGGTACTACCGGATTTCACCAATATGCAGTTAATCGAAATTTAGGGAGGCATACAGCACATTAATATCATGTTTTTATCCTTAAGCACATAAACGGGAGCCTAACAGATAGCACTGCCCAGAATGGTCCATTGGTCACCATTTTTCCTGTATATACGTACAAAACCATTACGTTTCTGACAGGTAGAATATCCTGGCTAATCTCCATACTATACTTCCTTTACCATACGTGTGTTCGGCGTTGTTTAGTTCAAAAGAACCAGTAAATGTGCTCCAGCGTTTTAATGAGGTCTTGGTCACACCAATGGACGTACGTCAAGAAACATATGGAGATATTGTTTTAGCTCTAGTAAAATGCTACACTCAATTTTGCTGATCAAATAATGCATTAAACCTATTCTCCACTTTCCGTACTAAGATGTCTGAACGCAGATTCCATAATAGATGTTAACTATGTGGATCAGTAGTTATGTTCCCCAAGGGAGTTCGGTCACATACCTAAGATATACCACATGATGCGCACCGATGATTTAGCAAAATGAGGTCTCCAGCTCGATTTAATATCTGTTGGACAGCATTGGACGGAATAATTTCATCGATAGTTGGAAGTTGCAGAATGGCCAAGGGAACCGGAAAACCGCCCCAAAATTTATGCACCCATGCAGCTATGGTAGTGTTCAGAAACATAATGGAAGCCTGTCAACGTATACGTTTTCGGTCCTTTCGAAAGTCGGACGATCTTCTTTTATTTGAACGCCGATTCTCAGTGTGTAAACCCCACATTCATGTCTTAGTAGTCTAAGATTACAACACAATTAAATCGCGCACAACGTTCGTGACGTCTGTCCTCCTTGAAACATTAGTATCTGACAATAGGCCAGCGTTGCTAGTGCTGGTTTTTCATTAGGTGGTCAAATTAATGCCAACGCACTGCGTATCCTATGTATCATACCCATGATACGCATATGGAATATGAAGATAGAGTTAGGAAACTCGATTGCTACTGCCAGCGTTTATTTCTAACATCGATACTGTAGTTACATATCCATGGATTATGGGACTCATCGCTTCATCAATGTTGGTGTTCAACGTATCTACCTGGGGTAGGGCACAATGCTTTATCCAAATGTACCATGTAGCATGAGGATTTAGTAAATGTAGACAGAGTACAATTTGCATAGACACACCGTGCGGCATGAAACAGCGTATGTTCTGTCCATATGAAGACCGTCTTCTCTGACTTTTGCTATCCTCTATCCGGAAACGAACTACTTATTGCTAAGCACTACCGCACAATATTCACACTACCTGGCGGTCGAATTTCGGTTAAATGCACAACGTAAATCTCTGCTTGACAGTATCTAACATTTACTAGCTTACGTCACATATATTAAACTAGCAAGTATACAGCTCAAATTATCGTTCGTTGGATAACAGTATTCATTTCATCCTCTTATTATCTACCTATTTCTTTCGTTGTTTGCACGAAGCTACCGAGCCGTCACCTGGCGGTTGCTTATATAACCATCAATTACATGATGGAAAGCATACGAAACGATGGGTACGTAATTTGTTTTGCTAAATTCCGTGGTAAATACCTGATTACATATCAATTTATCTGGTCGCACTAACAGAACTGAACACTAATTTAACTACATAATATCTATATTTTATAGCCTTACGCAGATATGCCGCGTTGCTCATTACCGCGCGGTGGTCCATCAAAAGACGAGAGGAAAACAGTGAATTCAGTATGGTTTAAATTCAGTGAGTTAAATATTCATATTCTTCCTGGTTTGTACACTGCCATACGTAATGTCCACCAAGTGGCCTAGAACACAGTACTAACCGGAAACTTGGCCCAAGCAGTGATCCACTTAGTGACCACCACCACCACCCCACCGTGACTGCCTGTATTGTGAGGGTGTTAGATCCGACATTGATTCCAGTCTCGTGCGAGACGGTCGTCGCGGCTAACGCCCTTGCGCATTGTTTATGGGTTACAATGGCGCGGTTGGTGATAATACGTTCAAAGTTGTAGTAACCAGAATGCACTCACTAACGCTGGAAATTCGGTGGATGGCATGTGCGTCGGTGGAATGTCCCGATCAAGATACGTGTTAAATCCCGGTCTTTGTCAAAGACGAACGTTATCCTATCGATGAGAGCGTGCCAACAATGGTTATCTACAACGCATGTATGCATATACAAAGACAGGTAAATATAAAATTGCTTAAAACATGCTTGTGAAGATTTCCTCGCCTTCATCGAGAGAGAAGATAATGAAGAAATATACATATGAGTTGTGGTTGTTAGTGTGAGCCATAGATGTGTCATTCTAGCCATTAACTGACTAGGCATTCTCCATGTCTCCCGAAAAGCACCGGTCGCACTTTCCGTCATACTGGGGCGCGTCAGTGATGCGTATCCTCATTCTCCATCAGAAACTGAACCCATTGCCTATCTATAGCAGTTGTTATGCCCCTACGCCATAGATTAAGCTGGTGGGGACTGCTCGATAAATGCGATACACAGCAGTGAGCTGTCTGACTCAGGAAGGACCACGAAGATTCGTCTATAAATTATGTACACATTAGCTAATCGGCTTCAGACAATGCTTCAGCCTGTCTATTCCCACATTTTACTGTTAAGTGTAGGAATATCACCTAGAAGCGCTTGTTCAATTCGTGCAAGAAATTGTGAAATTCCTGTGGTGCTGTTAAGCACTAGGGAGTAGGCAGGCTAGAAGAATTTGGTAAAAGAGCGAGTCGGATACCGTGTCGTCATTGACATTCCGATAGCCATGCTGTAATGCACAAGTATTCGGTTGATCAATATAGTTCTCTTCATAACTGAAGCTGTGTGACTGCATGTATAATGATTTTTAGGTCTTAAACATGCACATTTAACCGCATTCACCATGTTTCTGCTGAACAACCTTGATCCGACCACTGACTTGAGATGGATATTGTTATCACAACTCGTGTTCCCGGAATAATAAATAGATGCTGGAAGGTGGGGTACTTGTATACCGAATATAAATGAGTTGGTATCAAGAATGAAGTGCCATTAACTAATCGGGATCGAACAAAATTTAAGAGCTAGGTGCAAAATACAGTATATCTGACCGCCACTGACTGCGGCACTGCGCAACTAGTGTGTTATCTTAAAGTCCCATCTATGAAGACTGTACACAGCAATCTGGCCAAGCTTCGGATCATTTTCTCTTAACTTCAACTTACTCATTGGCTACCTCAGAATTTCGTTCAACTTGGCGCCGTAAATGCGTAAAATGCAAGCCGATTAGGGCGGTCAGTGAGAAAATGGCAGACAATGCCTATCCATGACAAGTATTCAGCTTAAGTGTACACGAGTAAGAAACTGGAAGGCTTCTTGTCACAAACGAAATGGCAGAACTCAACCTTGGTCATAGGCCGTTCCCACCGAATGTGAGCACATAACATTAAACACTGTCCACCGTTTAATATCTTCACTACGAAATGGTCAGGTCTCTGCCCCACTCAGTAACACTGGTCATATTGGAGCGTTATAGGCTCTGCTTTTTCACTGAAATGCCGCACCCGTTTAAAATCCCACACAGACGTCGCTAACAGAAAAACGCTCAACCGAATTACTCCTGCTCTGAGCTGGTTAGCATGTAATAGATTTATCTGTGTCACTGAACATAATGTCAGCTTTAACTTACGTGAAATTGATCATAATAATGAACAGATTATTCTGTTGTGGAACCTGATACACTGACGGAATCGAACGTTGCTATGTCTTGGAATAGACGGTAATCCCTCCATTCGATTGATGAATGTAGCTGGCTTCGTAAATAAACCTTTGCAAGTGTTGACTTCGACTGAGATCCGATTCATTCAAGATTGGATAGAGACATGGCGCAAATGCGATTACATGCAGTGTATGCAGCGTAGTTTCCTCTTTCGTGTATTGGTATGTCTGCGGACCAATTCCTCGTAATTCAAGCCATTCAGTACGACTTTCTGAAAACAATTAGTAAGCAATGTCAGTGTAAGTTGGGGCAGAAAGAATGCAAAAGGCCTGTCAAGCGGATCAGTAGAGTAAAGTGCGCTGAAATGCGCAGCTCCATTTGTCCTGCATCACATTTCGAGAAACAGCCAAGACCTACTACGTCAGCGAATCTATCGCTGGCGCAAATTGCTAGCACGCCGGCAAGCTCGGCTTAAACGTTTACGATATCTTCAGTTGACACTAAACCTCTTATTTACAATAAGCAAATTGGTGATGATGAATGTAAAACGCAACTGCCAAAGAAACCAAGGACAATATTCAGCGACATGAGGCATTTCAGCCTCATGGTCTTTTATGCACCGGAATCCTGTGGTTCCAATACTCAGATGCGCTATGAACATGACGTCAGGTTTTACAAACTCTGATTGCTATACTGCTCGACGTGGATCAGGGCGGGCTGAAAGTGATGCAGATCTCTCGTCTCGGAAATGGTGCCGAAGGAAATAGTCGACCTAAGAGAGTGACTTTTGTTGAAGAGGCAATTTCTAAGTTAATATTATCCCGCCTTATAGGATATAAATTCTAAAGTGCGACGTGCGCGCTGACTTAGGCCCAGCAGACAGAGAGAAAGAGAAGTACGCGAGGATTGAACTAAAGTGACGCAGGGACGATGGAGAAACAAATCTCCCTATTATAAATCTTAAGGTAGTCACCCGGATTCCTTCGTGAATCCGGATCAATAAGTTTCTCATGCTTCAGGCGCGCCAGCGTTTCTTACCGCGGCCTGCGCATAGGCTTTACTAGCATCTGCAGTCTGATGAACAAAACCCAATGAGCTGTGCTACATGGTAACATCTCAGCGGCTAGACGTATTAGGCCTTGCTGAGGTAGGTTTCAACTCCGACGTAACTGCCCAATAAGTGGAAACCAGTGGCTACTCGTGTTTCCGCTGTGATAGACCATCAAATGATCGCGGTGGCATTCTGCTTTACATAAGGTCTTCCTTGTGGGGGAGACCAGTAAGTACCTACTGAAGCGCTGATGATCTGTGTGAGCATTTATGGTGTTCGATTCACTTCAGACGCTGCGAGAGGCTCATAGGCATAGTATATCGTTGTCCACGGAGCCGCTGCTTGTACTGGTTTGCCACCTGTTCGCAACCACATGAGTCTTCTGCTTGGGCGATTTCAACTTACTGTGTTTACAGTGGTCTGAGGCTGAACTGCTCCCCGACCATTGTGAAGTCAAGAGGAAGTTTGGGGAGTTGCCCTTTGATACTGGGGTCACACAGCATATCAACAAACGGACCAGCATAACCGCGCGCGCGACTCCATTGTGCTTAGAATTGATTTTGGCTAGCTGTGAGCCACGTGAACATGAAATTATAGTCTTGGAACCCCTGGAAGCGAGCGACCTAGCGATGAGCATTGCCAGTTTGAAACTGCGGCTGACGTATTCGCCCCTGCTGGAGCCAACCATCAGCTATTAGAAGACGGATTTAATGGCCACACGCTAGCAGCGAGTCAAATGGACTGGTCTTTACTAGAGGACTGATGTGTGGAAATCTGTTGGAATATCATTAAAAAGGGAGCGAAACATTTGAGCGCCGGATTTGTACCCCTCAAGCATCGGAAACTTAGGCCAGCAATCTGGCCCACAAAGGAAGTAGACTTTGAAAAAATCTCTACAACAACGCGAAAGTGCAGAAGCTTCGAAGAGCAGCTTGCAACCGCCGCAAAATCTGCTCCCAAGAGGATCTTCTACGTGAAGCAGCGCATGAGGTTTGGAGACAATGTACAAGTGTTGGAAGTCTCAGATGGACAGCCCCTATCCTTGAGCACAGATCATGCGGCTGTACTGTCGGTATACTTCGCTTCCGTATTTACAAGTGACCATGTGTCTGTACCGGGTTCGGTGAGTACCGCTTCCACTGAACTAGACAGCTTGGACTGCAGCATTAAAGATGTAGGCAAGCTTCTGGCAAGTCTTAACGGGACGAAGCCTGTCGGGCCAAAAGTAATCTACCCACTGATACTCAAGTCCTTATCGGCCAACATCTCGCCTTCTGTAACTGAGCTGTTTAACAGGTTACCATCCATTGGACTATAACCGGACGACTGGAGATGATCAGTCATAAATCCAAAACAGAAATGTGGTAACCTAAGCAAAGTAGATACCTACCAACCGATCTAGCTAACCAATGTTGTGTCAAAGGAGTTCCAGAATATCGTGATATAAAGTCTTCTGCAGCTTTTTGTGTCGAAGAACCAAGCTACTCTCGCAAAGCATGGTTTCGTGAATGGTCGCTGGTGCATCACCAACGTACTATTGACGAGGCACGAATGGGTGCAAGCGATGAACCAAGGCAAGTCGGTCGACGTCATTTACATTAACTACAGTTAGGCTTTTGACAAAGTGAATCATGAAGTTGTCCTCGACAGGCTGAGGGTGTGCGGCGTTGGCGGCTCGCTGTGCAGGTGGATCAAGAATTTTCTTGTTGATCGAAAGTAGAGGGTCCAGGTCGACAACCATTTGACCGACTGGTATCCATCGAGCAGTAGTGTACCACAAGGCATTGTACCGGGACCGATTTCGTTTCTTATCCATGTAAGCGATCTGAATCATCTACGCCATTTTCCTTATGCGTTGTTCGCAGGTGATTTGAAGGTGTGCAGATTAATCCGCGCACCCAATGACAGTGACCTGCCTCAGCAGGAATTCGACCGCCTCTCCACTTGGTCTGCAGAGGTAAACCTTCAGGCCAACCCAGCCAAGTCGCAATTCATGAGGCTAGGTAATTGTAAGCACAGTCGAACCTATACGTTGGCAGGTCAAGTGTTGTATTCCGCGCCTTTCGTGCGTGACCTATATTCCATGGACTACACCAGTAGGCTTTACCACAACAGCCTCCGTATGCTTTGGGCGCTTAGGCGCAGCTTCAGCACTTGATCCGAAGAGATCTCCACTCGCTTCTTCGTCTCAATAATAAGACAAATGCTAGGGTACAGACCGCCCTCGTATTGTCCTATCAACCTGGGCGAGGTAGAAAAGATTGAACTAATGCACCATGTGACCACCAAGCTGATTCCCAATGTACAAGCTGTGACTTCCCAAGACCGATGTAGTAAATTAGAGCTTTACACAATAGCTTATCGTCGACTTCCGGTTGACCTCATCATGACGCGCCGGATATTACATCTGGGTGATTACCCCATGCTGAGGCCGCTGCTTCATCTGCGCACACCAAACAAAGCACGAGGACACCGGTACAAGCTTGTAGTACCGGAGTTGAACCGGGTCGCTCACCTACTCTGTTTCGAACGGAGAGTGGTGAATGTATGGAACTACCTGTCGCAGCAGGTAGTTGAGGTAAACTCGGGGTCGGAATTAATGAAATTCCTGGACAAAGACTTCGCTGATATAAAATATATCGATAGCACTCCAACATAACCGGTCTTTGTCTCTGAGTGACATTGATGCAGCTACACAGAGATATCACTTCTTGCTGATTCCAACCAGCAACTATTACATTCTTGTAACAATCCCCCTGAATGACGTTCGGGTGAAATCAGCGTCACGGCTATGCACTCACCGGACTACAAAGAATTTGGACCAATGCTAATGAAAGTAATCTTTTAGCCAACAGAGATCGCGACAAGGTTCATGAAAGATTTGAAAATATTTTGCTGCATGCTGCTATCTGAGCATCGGCTGAAGGCAGTGAGCGACATCCGTTCCCTAAGAAGCAAACGCGATGAGATTTACGCTGGCCCAGTGCATTATCAGCGTGTCTGACGAGTCTATACACCCTGGGGATCAATAGATTGACCAGACTACTTGCGCTGTGGGTATGTTAGATTTGGGATCACTTTTGAAGCCGATACGTCTGCAGTCGAAATAGTCAAACATTAACAACCAAAAATCTATAAGCCGCTGACCAACCACTGGTCGTCGAAAATTCACGTCTGGATTGCACAATATCTGAAACAATGTTGCAATTCGCGAACATTATAGGTATGTGCACTGAAGTCATGAGGGTCCTCAATAAACTAACCGAATTTTGGTTACATCAGGCCGCCAATTCTTGGGACCCATGTTCCTTTACCGAATCCAGGTTTTAGCAACATGATGCTGGTGCCCAGGTCGAGATACCAGGAATTTTATTCATCCGGTACGACTGTTCCACCATGTAACATGGGGTTCTACTTTACTACCGCAGTTATCTGTAATGCGCAGTACCTGATGATCTGGAAATTCATGTTACCGACTCGCACTATTACGTTTGCAGATGGAAAGACACCTGGCACAAATTATGTAGCTTCTGCTTACTGTTCAGCAACATCAAATCCGGAAAGGTATTCTCATTTGATAGTTGCCGTCCGCAGGGTAAAACTCCCTATGTGCAGCCACATCATAATCTCAGAGGAATTCCAAGTATAAAATATGGGTGAGTCTTCATCGCCTAACGAACTGCTCAAAGCCAACTTGCAGCAATTTATTGATTTTTTCTCTTATAGGACAATGTCATTACTCCCCTAAAAACTCAGGTAGACAACAAACCGTCCGTGCTAAAACTTCACTCAAAATAAAGAACTCGTTGTCAACCACAGTCAATTAGCTATCAGTAACCTTGTAGCCATAACGTCTAGTTAATTTTTATAAGCAGCGTATCCATCTGAACATTAGGAATTAAATCATCTGATTATACGCTACCATGCCTTGAATTATCTCGTTGAAACATCACTTCGCGAGTTCTCGATCGGCACTCCCATGACAGCGTTTGGACAGATTTTTTGGGAAGACCCAGCTTCATGAATGGCAGATCATCGGAAACCAAATCAGTTCGTTCAACAGAAGTGCTGTCGATTCTGAGATCAGAGTTCGCAAATGTATGGCAATAAGGGATGAAACCTGGCATGCATGCCAGCCCAACCAGAATCCAGAGAATTGAGGTAATTACTTGATCTAACGCAAACAATATCACAAAAATTTGTCCGTGAGGAATTAGTTACTTATCAGCTGTGTCTCGCCAAGAAGCTTCTGACGAACCGACTAACCACCATACGGTCATGCTAACAGACTTCGCAAAGTGAAGCAGGGCAATAGCGTAGTATGGGAGTGTAACTCCTCAAATATTAATTGGCTGCTAGCGTCATGATCACTAGGCTATTGAGTTCCACTAGCAGAGTTTGACACAACCGTTAGAAGTTGATTGTTGCGTTTTTGAGTGCACCATTGCGTCGCGCTATTTTTCACAATATACTATAATGCACAAAGCAAAGATGAAGCAGCCAATGCGTTGCAGATTATATACGCCTTGATTTGTCAACTCGCATTGTGTCCACGTCACCTACCCTCATTTACTTTACCGGCTTCAGAGTTTAAAAAATAATGTTAAGCTCAGCGACTGTACTAAGGAAGTTGCTCACATTGCGCGACCAGAGCTATCCCGGAGCCGACAACATTTGCCTGAAGACAACGAAGACTGCGACCACAATGTCATCCGTCACCCTGACACAGTTCCTTCAAAAATGCTTGAAGGAGCAACAAATCGTCATTTTGGGCATGTATGGTATTCTATGGCAGTTCTGACCCAGAAAATCATACCCGCATGACTCGCATTCCAGTGCAATCGAAGGTGATGGAAGCGATCGTCACTGGGGCTCTGATGAACTGCCTGGAAAATGCAAAGTCGTGGCGCATGATCATCACGGTTTCCAGCAACGCCATCCATGAATCACCAATCTGCTGAGGAAACGTGGCAGTTGGACGGAAACGGTCGGTGGTCGGAGTACAAACAATGTCAGCTAACTAAACGTTTCCCAAGATTTTGATCTCCGAGATAACCGCATACCGACAACACACGGGACCTGAAAGAGGTTCTATTAAGAAGCAACATTCTAATGTTCAGTTCTGTCAGTGCCCGCAATTTTCCTGCTAAGCGATGGACAGAACTACAGAAGCGGAGATCTGACCATACTGTGTCACGTCAACCTGAGATGAAGAAAGTGGTACTGGTTCACCGTGCGTCAGAATTGAAGCATGGCGACTACAGTGAGCGGTAAAAGCACGACCATGAAGAAAAAAGGTACATCACAGAGCTGTTTGACATGGAAAACGCAGTAGATTTCGACGTCACCGGTATAGTTTCCTCTAAAAACAACCGAGGCAGCAGGTCGAAAATTTTGAGTCACCTTGGCTGCGTCCGAAATGGTAAAAGTAGCGATCCATGCGTGACATAGCAACGGGGAATTCGGACCAATAAAACTAGGCTTAAGAGCATTCTTTGAATTAGTACTATCCCCAGGTATTTATAAGCCCGTCCCACTTGTTCCTATCTCAGATCCGACAACAGTACAAGTACCCTTTTCATAAAATACCAGCGCATGGCACTATTTGTTCCAGTCCAAAGCTACTAACAAACCTCCCAATACATCAACAAGTACATTGTTGCTACATCAAAATTCCTGTTTTATTCCAACCACCCGAACCTGTGTATCGATTTGAAACAACAATTTCGGACATCGTAGTAGTTCCTGAAACTTGGCTTTCAAACAATACACTTAAATTAGAGATTGAACTCTGGAAAATGTCTGTCATTCTGATTGATCGTCCATCTCGCAGAATCGGTGTTGCCAAATACTGTTGAAATTATTTCAACTTGCAGGTACTTAGCGAACATACCCTACGTAATTTTTGTCGACTACACCTAGAATATCGCGATGGTAGATCGGAGAAGTCACACGATGCTTACCACAGCAGTTATCTGTAGACCACCGAACTCCTCAGCATGTAGCGTTAGCAATCTGTCAAACTCTCTCCGGCAAATGTTTCACAAGATACTCTAGCCATCTTACGATGGGCGAATTCAATGTACCTTTAATACTATCAGTGACCCCCAGCGCGTCAATCATAGAAATTAAACTACTTGTATTTATGGCTATGGCAGTTTCGCATAACCATGTACATCGACGAACCAGACACCGCGGTTGGAACAAGCCATCACTTCTGGAAATCATCATGACCAATGCAGGGTTGATGGTTGAGTCGATACAACCGACCCTCCACTAGGCCGTAGCAACCATACAGTCATAATTTTTGTTTATGTGTGCCACGCCAATATTGTTGATAAAGATAGAAAAACTTAACAAACAATAACAGACTATCTAAGCTGGACAACCTAGCGACAACTGTTGACTGGGACCTCCAGCCCCATAGTTCAGAGAATGACGCATGTTATGAAGTGAAAGATTAAATTAACTGGGTCATAAAATCAGCATCAAAAGTTGTATCATTACGGGGGTCGCGCAGGACCAATACTTGGATTCGGAGCAGAATTATTATATACTGTCAGCGGAGTGGAAAAATGGAACTATCAATCCAATATACAAACGGTGTAGGGGATTGGAACCTGTCAACTACCAAGCTATTACTCTCCTACCTGTATTATCAAAAGTGATGGAATCGGTAGTCGCAGGTGAGCTGACGCGATACTTTAAAATTCTGCAAATAATCTCTAATGCCAAACATGGTTTCAGGTTCAGACGACTTCACCTCACCAGTTTGCTGCTTACTCCGGACTCATGGGCCAGGGGCCTGATGAAAGCGTCCCCATAAATGTGTTTTACTTAGATTTTTCTATAGCATTTGACAGGGTCAATCTTTCACATCCACAAGCCTGCTGCCTATGCTATTAACGCTTACCTGCACACCTGATTGGAAGATTACCTACAAGACTGAACCATCAAGTTAAGAATATACATCACTCACTCCGAATGCCTATGTGTTTCCAGTGGTGTACTGCAAGTATCTGTTCTCAGCACGTTACTGTTTTTAGTCTACATAAATGAACTTCGGCATCCATTCCCAGCCCATCCCGGATGCAAAGCTTTACAGACTGCGCTAACATATGGAGAGTAATTCGATCAACATCCGACCGTGTCTATCTTTAGGACGATCTGTCTCAGATTATCGAATGGGCAGAAAGGAACCAGTTCCCACTGGACCATGCAAAATGCCACCTGCTGATATATCTTTTCGACAACATGTCCTGCTACCTGTGACTATTGAACGTGACTTATGTATCATCGTACAAGCAAATCTTGGTAATTCGTTCTAATCTTCGAAAGCATCATATGTGACAAACTTTAATTTGAGTCTTTTAAGTCGAGCTCTCGGCACCTTTGAATGACGGCTACTACTATTGCTGATTAACTCGTATATTCGCCCTTAAGTTGCATATGTAATTCAGGCCTGATGTCCATGGTTAAAACGATGCATGGACCTTTAGACCTGGACCTGTAATCAAAGCGAAATGTGGCCTAGGTTCCTGAGTCCTCTTTCTGAGTGAATCCATGACTTTCTTTTCCCAGGAAGGCGTCAACTAGGTGTTAGGTGATCACTATCCAGCCCGATCGTGATTGAAACCGGTGTGTTGCCTGGTTCGGTACTGGGACCACGATTACTCCTGGTGGCAAAAGTTAACACCTATAGTTTTCCGCCTTTGCTCTGAACTTAAGACATGGCGAGTGATGAATATCAGTGAACATCATGAATTTCTCCAACTGGACCTGCATTACTTTCACAAGGGAACAACGGATAACCCGCTCCAGTTTAACGCAGCCAAGTCCAAGGTGAAGTCCTTGCTTCAGCAAGTGAACGTGTAAAAGCCTGGAGAACACACATTGCATATGTCTATTGATTCGTGTTACCTGGTGAAACTACACTGACAAGCTGGGCTCATCAAGACAAACAGAGAAAGCGTGGACAAACGATTATCACATCTGAACGACCTTAAGCGAAAGAGCGTGCAAACCGCTCGGTTGTGCACGCGTGGTTCTTTTCACTGTGTCTCAGCGGCATTTTGCCGTATACCTTTGGATCTATACTCATTCGTCGTGCTTTTAAAAGCTCCACCTTGTGATACCATTTTCTCGAGTACATTCCAGTATATGTTACATTTATCATGAATTCTAAATTCCGGACAGTATCTCGCCGAAATCCAAGCGCCAAAAGTTGCCTAACTCTAACAATCGGAGACATTGTTTGGTCTCACCCGATAGACTATTCCAAAAGATTTCGAACCAACTGCCACTGGTGCAAATACAAAATTGCTTGGTGTAGCTGCGGGTCTCAAGATAAATTCACGAGGCGCCATCCATATGCTTAACCACGAAAATTCTCAATCGCACATTCGTGTAGTCTGCCCCACGTTCAAGCTGACACATTCGACTGGCACGCCGGAGAGGACAGTCTGCAAGCACGGAACTGCAACATGAACACTGTGACCTTGCCGACAACGTCAGGAACAGAACAAATTTTTATCATAGAGGGTGAGTCATTTAAATGTTTCGTAACATTTGCTCAAAAAGCGTGATGCACAGGGTGCCACAGTCTAAAGACCTAGGTGGATCCTGTACCAAACTTGCTAAGGGGGCATTTTTTGTTGCAACGTTTGCAAGTTTTTCCACGCAAGGTGCCTCCGAGTTAAACCTAGTCAGGCCAAGTTATTAAACAAACCAGACTCTCTATGGTTCTGTGTGGAATGCACCTCGATCCCACTGATAAAAGGCGTGCTTCTATTATCTCAGAAATATAACTAGCTACTAGTCAAGTTTGAGGAAATGGTGACCACCAAAATCAATACTGTTGACATAAGCATAGCGGATGCGCAACCCAATCCTCCCCCGTAAGTGCTGCTTCTATCCAGCGAAGAACTGCTAGTGACACCGTAAACAACACCGTACCTAGAGTCCAGAACATCAAAAGTTATCCCAATAGCACACTTGGCTCACATTTGACTAATGCGATTCCCAGCTGGATGAGTTCAACAAGTGAGACAGTAATAGTAACCTAATCGGAGTTGTACTGAAACCTGTACACTTACTGCGTATTACACAACACCCAAACTCTAAGCATTTCGCAGAGCCCATATTTCTGCGCGTTGTGATGAACACCATCACCGAAGTAGAATCAGTACTACTGTCGACAGGTAGTCTCATAAATGAACAGTGTTCCATCCGTATCTTTCCAGACATCCCATGGGGCAAGCATTATCGAGTTAACTGCAACTTAGAGAACTATCGGAAGGAAACTTCAGCCAGAACCATACTACATCATGGTGTTCCTGAAACTGAGGCATGTGATGAGCATGAAGGAACAACCCATGATAAATAACTGGTGTTCTGTTCGTGAAACACTCTGCTTGGTGGAAGTTTTAGCGAAATCCGTGTCACGGCTGCATACCTCACCGTAGTACAAAGGAAGTGGGCCGAGTGTGTTGAAGGTGGTCCTTAAAAAAAACATATGTTAGCAGGGGTGCTAAAAAGCTGATACCTGTTCTGTTGCAGGCTACCATATGAGGCTCGGCTGAAAGCGATCAGCGATATGCATCCTAGAGATGATATGTCACTCAAGGAACCAAACGCGATGGGATCTATGAAAGAACAATGCACCAGTAGCGTGCCGAATGAGCCCATACAATCTGTAGAAGATGATATTGACCTGACATCTTATACTGTACATAGAAGATTAGACAAGGGACTGACTACACGAACGATGAATAATATGTTAAACCCTTCACCAAGTACATATCGAAGAAACGATTAGTCGCCGGCCACTCACTGGTCGGTGAAACTACACGTATAAATTGCACAACCTCGGAAAGTTTGCCGAAATCTGAGGACTTTAACGTATGAAGACTAACCCCCATGGGCTCCTTCGTAAACTTACCGAACTTCGGCTACGTCAGGTCGCGAATGCTTTGGACCTAATTTCTATTACCATAACTTGATTACACCAAGACGTGAATGATACTGAGTTTGAGATAGCTGGATTGTCACTCACTTGGAACGAACACCAAGCAGAGGAGGTGGGGTCATACTCTACTACCGCAGCGACCTGCACTATGCAAAAATTGATGATCTGGGAATACAAGTTACCGAAACACTCTGATGCCGTCTCCGACTAAGACACAACGACACGTCTTGTAGCGGTCGTTTACCGCCACCCAACATCCATTCCGGAAATTGATTCCCGCTTGATACTTGTCCTTACCGGAGTAACAGGCACATGTACAGTCACATTCTCATCACTGGAGATTTTAATCTACGCGATCTGGAGGCTTCCGTAACGCCCAGTGTGCAGTTC
>CALYDF020000490.1:24752-48469 GCA_944474145.2 Dicrocoelium dendriticum | reverse complement strand
AGCGGAAACCGGCATGCACACACGCTTCTGAGCACCGATGCCCTCACCTGCTTGTATACCGATCAACAAGGTCTTCTGAGCAAGCTAACCGAACTTCGTTTGCGTCAGGTCTCCAAGTCATGGGGTCTAGTTATGCTCAAGGAACATGGCTGAACACCTAGAGCACGGGTGCTGTGATTGCATTACCCGACATGAACTCCATACGAAACGTCGACCTAGGCGAGGATGGGAAGTGCTTTTGTATTATCGATCCGCCCTGCATGTTGATGTCATTGAGGACCCAGAAACGCACGTTCTTGACCCTCTTTGGCGTCGTATGCTTGCAAAAGGTGGTGATGTGTGGTTACTAGCAATTGCTAACCGTTCTCCAGTGTCCACCTTGGAAATGGATCATTGCCTAGCTTCTGCGAAGAAACGAGCATGGCACGACCAAATACCGTACGTTTGATAAGAGTCTTTCGTTTTTGCTCAGTCGACGCGCAGGTCAGGGGTAGATTGGAGCGCACTAATTTGCCGCCCCACCAATGGCATGTAAGTCTACTGTATTTACTCATCCACGCATGTTTGGGGGTGTGAATACGACGTGCGGACGCATTGCGGTGCATGTGTCCTTGAAATATGTTAATTACCCTCGTCGATTTTGACACCGGCCAGTTCAGATTGGGTCGATGCCGACGTTTTTGGCTGGTGGTTTGCAACACCTCAACAGCAGTGCATAATGCACTGGCTACCGTGTTCAAATGTTTGTGGCGCTTCGACAGTTGCTTAATTTTATCCCAGCATATGATAAAAGGGTTAGTGACAACGCTGTTGTAGACTGAATGTTACCTTCACAGAAACCACCTTAGCAAAATAAGAATTCGTAACAATTAGACGGTGAAAATATGAGATGCTACTTCTGCATAAATGAGTCCGGAACAATGTCTACCAGCTACTGGAGGCTCATCGGATCTATTTGCAAGTGCGCGGCCGCCTAAGGAGTTAATTCCAGCAGAATACAGAAATAAAAAGAAAGCTGAGTGCAGTGGCTTTTGAACAGATTTTATCAAATCTCATTTCATTCCATCAGCTTGGACAATGAAATCAAAATCAGTTTCGCAATGAGCACGAGAAGGAATTTTACAGTATTGGTATGGTAAAAGAATCCTAGAAGTAGATAAATAAGCGTTTAGGTCAAATCTAATCACCCATTTTAGAAAGAAAGGTGATGGAAGAATCCAGCGCGTACGTTGCATTTATTTGATGAAACCAGGCTGTTTACGGCTGAATATTCAAGCGTTGTTGGTGTATAAAGCATTTTATTCACTTGACCTGAGTTCCCCGCCTTGGCAGACTTGAATGTTTAAATATTGCTTATCGCCCAGATACGTATCCGGCCAATTTGGAAAACCTTAATATGCCATCCTACAAGAATTTTTGGTATTTTAAGTATCCATGGAAAATGTGTACATAGATCACTGGCGATTCACACTCAACCGTTTGTTCCACGGTCATGACACATTCAGTAGTTGCGAATGACTTAAGAAGCGTAAAAGTATTACCCATTAGTTAATTTCTGGTGGCCGGTGGGACTCTCTGGGACTCTTTTAACTTCCGATATAATTCCACGGGATGTACAGCTGAGCGGCTATTCGTACTCCCACAACGACAGAACGACAACAGATCATGGTGACGTCCTGGTATAGATTTGTTTTCCTATTTCGTTAGACTGCTGCTACCAAAAGAAATGCGGATGTTCTACGTGTGCCCTAAAGCTCGATCCACCTGAGTGTTGGCGAAATGTGGGTGGGTGAGCTTTGCTGTTTTATGTGAAGCTGCCGTTTGCACTAGTTGCAAAATACCCAAGACAAAACGAACCGTAATCGCTTTCAGCTCACACGGGCTTTTGACACGTCAAAGAAATTGACCAGGGGTTCAAATTCCCTACAGGCCCTGTGAACTGGAAGCAGAGAGTGCGGATATGATATCTGAGATTTGGGCAGCACTACACGTCTGCTGGTGGACTCGTACCAAACTGCAATCCGATCCCTCATGTATGAATTCGAAGTTGGCGAGCTGCTAACAACTTGTCATGGTGTGTGAGGCATGAGTCCAGTAATACCTAGTGAACATCCAGTGGTCCTAGCTTGGCGAAAGCTGCTGCTGTCACACTCGCTTCCGTTGCAGTCATCCTAGGAATACTGTAAACTGGCTTCCATGAACTTACCTGAGCTACAAATCACGTGGACTGGTCACTACAGCAAGATTCACCTATGGAAGCAATATAGGCAATCGTAAAGGAGTATGGAAAATGATTGTGCGTAAGATCCGTACCCGTCAATTATCAGATGGTTGCGGAGTATTTCGACTTGTGCGTTACTCATGCGAGTCAATTCAAGTATGCCTTATACACCCTCATGAAGGCTGCAGTTTCACCTACGACACCCCATTAAACTGAACAACTGGAAGTGCGTGAAATGCCACAGCATTCAAACGGCAGCAGAAACCAATTTTAACTTGTTTCACGGCTCAATAGTAAAGGTTGCCACGTAGTTCTTAGATGCAAACACTATATTCATGCAGAAATCATGCTATACATGCAACGACTGACAAAACGTAGCTGTACGGCATTTGCACTTTTTCAGGAGTTATGCATTTGTTCGGATTATGAATTTGTTTAGAGGCAAGGGTTTTGCAAGAGTCAACACCAGTAGATTTAAAAGGCTGAACAGAAATTTCCTGGAAAGCAATTACACTTGGACAAGTATGCTGTCTACATGTTAAAGTGTTTCAACTGCGGGTTCCATGGATATAAAATTATGCAAAACTAAGCAATACATCAATTGCATCAGAATTAACGTAACAGTGGACTGCGAGATCAACTTACGAAAGTAACATGGAATAGCAGACAAAGATAGAAAGTGACAAACAATTAAGTATGGTGGATATTTTATTCGGTACGAGTCGTTACAAACAAACTGTTAAGGTTGCGCCTTATCAAGTCTTGCATTTTTCAACAGACCTACAAATTGCTAATGGTTCGCTAATCGTAAATCTCATTGTCTCTAACGATCACTTCTTCCTTCAGAAATGAAGACGAACTGATAAGCCAGCAAATTACTTTTGTTGGCAAGTTACCCTGGTTTTTCCAGTTCAGCATTCTGCAATGTTCTCATCTTAGTCTAAAACCTGACCAGCAATGGTTTGCGAGGACATGCGTCAAACCGACAAGTAGTGAAGCGTATTTGAATGGTGGATGCTACCAAACCCACAACGCGAACCGCAATTTCAATGTGGAACATGATTCGCACAGATTTGAAGCAGATAAGTAAACGCGAATCGTTAGGCATAGCATGTGAAGCACCGCCAATTACTAATGAATATATTGCGAGCATATACTATGCCGTAATTCTTCTGTCAAAAGGGGCAGGGCCTACACAATTCAAACTCTGTACCGCCTCCTAAATATTTGCGAATAAGGAATTGAAGTGCACCACAAGTGCCGACGCATGGTGACTCCTGGAAGTCATGGACTGTCCGGCTGAACCCTTTAACATTGCTCCGTCATCTGTACTCCTCAAGTGCAGCGTCACTTAATGGATGATCCTCTTGTGGGTCGTCTTCGTTGGGGCTGGGATTTTTGAACACTGGTGCTGTTGCGTGAAATCAGCCATGATTATGACACCACGTAATCGGCGGCAGAACCCATCGGACTGAATTTATTCCTTAGTACACGTCAATGTCTAATCAAATAAAATATACTTGTCGAACCATTTTAGTTTCCTTAGCGCAACCATCTGATAATTGACGGGTACGGATCTTACGCACAATCATTTTCCATACTCCTTTACGATTGCCTATATTGCTTCCATAGGTGAATCTTGCTGTAGTGACCAGTCCACGTGATTTGTAGCTCAGGTAAGTTCATGGAAGCCAGTTTACAGTATTCCTAGGATGACTGCAACGGAAGCGAGTGTGACAGCAGCAGCTTTCGCCAAGCTAGGGCCACTGGATGTTCACTAGGTATTACTGGACTCATGCCTCACACTCCATGACAAGTTGTTGCAGCTCGTCAACTTCGAATTCATACATGAGGGATCTGATTGCAGTTTGGTACGAGTCCACCAGCATACGTGTAGTGCTGCCCAAATCTCAGATATCATATCCGCACTCTCTGCTTCCAGTTCACAGGGCCTGTAGGGAATTTGAACCCCTGGTCAATTTCTTTGACGTGTCAAAAGCCCGTGTGAGCTGAAAGCGATTACGGTTCGTTTTGTCTTGGGTATTTTGCAACTAGTGCAAACGGCAGCTTCACATAAAACAGCAAAGCTCACCCACCCACATTTCGCCAACACTCAGGTGGATCGAGCTTTAGGGCACACGTAGAACATCCGCATTTCTTATGGTAGCAGCAGTCTAACGAAATAGGAAAACAAATCTATACCAGGGCGTCACCATGATCTGTTGTCGTTCTGTCGGTTTGGGAGTACGAATAGCCGCTCAGCTGTACATCCCGTGGAATTATATCAGAAGTTAAAAGAGTCCCAGAGAGTCCCACCGGCCACCAGAAATTAACTAATGGGCAATACTTTTACGCTTCTTAAGTCATTCGCAACTACTGAATGTGTCATGACCGTGGAACAAACGGTTGAGTGTGAATCGCCAGTGATCTATGTACACAGTTTCCATGGATACTTAAAATACCAAAAATTCTTGTAGGATGGCATATTAAGGTTTTCCAAATTGGCCGGATACGTATCTGAGCGATAAGCAATATTTAAACATTCAAGTCTGCCAAGGCGGGGAACTCAAGTCAAGTGAATAAAATGCTTTATACACCAACAACGCTTGAATATTCAGCCGTAAACAGCCTGGTTTCATCAAATAAATGCAACGTACGCGCTGGATTCTTCCATCACCTTTCTTTCTAAAATGGGTGATTAGATTTGACCTAAACGCTTATTTATCTACTTCTAGGATTCTTTTACCATACCAATACTGTAAAATTCCTTCTCGTGCTCATTGCGAAACTGATTTTGATTTCATTGTCCAAGCTGATGGAATGAAATGAGATTTGATAAAATCTGTTCAAAAGCCACTGCACTCAGCTTTCTTTTTATTTCTGTATTCTGCTGGAATTAACTCCTTAGGCGGCCGCGCACTTGCAAATAGATCCGATGAGCCTCCAGTAGCTGGTAGACATTGTTCCGGACTCATTTATGCAGAAGTAGCATCTCATATTTTCACCGTCTAATTGTTACGAATTCTTATTTTGCTAAGGTGGTTTCTGTGAAGGTAACATTCAGTCTACAACAGCGTTGTCACTAACCCTTTTATCATTTGCTGGGATAAAATTAAGCAACTGTCGAAGCGCCACCAACATTTGAACACGGTAGCCAGTGCATTATGCACTGCTGTCGAGATATTGCAAACCACCAGCCAAAAACGTCGGCATCGACCCAATCTGAACTGGCCGGTGTCAAAATCGACGAGGGTAATTAACATATTTCAAGGACACATGCACCGCAATGCGTCCGCACGTCGTATTCACACCCCCAGACATGCGTGGATGAGTAAATACAGTAGACTTACATGCCATTGGTGGGGCGGCAAATTAGTGCGCTCCAATCTACCCCTGACCTGCGTGTCGACTGAGCAAAAACGAAAGACTCTTATCAAACCTACGGTAGATGCGTCCTTCTAGTAGGGGAATTTATCCTGCAAGCAATTAAAGTTCCAGCATCGCACTGTGAACAATTTAAGGCGGATTTGCAAAAGCTGATCGCCGATGTACCTATGTACAACCATGCACCTCTTCCATACGGTTCCGAACGACTGACACACTCTCTGTTTTGAACCCTGTATTCTCCGTAGAGGAACCACTGGTCGACACCGTTACCATAGAGGCACCACTTGGCCTTAGCGATCAAGTGAGGTTGCTCTTACGTTACATTTGTTACTCGGAGTACATCAGTGCGCATAACCCGGAAACCCATATCCGTATAAATTACGATAAACTCTCCAACTACATTCAAGAAAGCTACTGGTCAATCCTGGCAGAGAAGCCGCCCAATGTCGCCTGGACGTTGTTCCTCATCCAATTCACGGAGCTAGTGGCAAATGCGTCAGGAAGCAGGATTCTTCGCCCAAAGCAAGTGGATTCATTCCACAGGAGGTGTACAAGAAACTGCATAGCCCTAAAGGAAACAGCCTGGCGAGCTTACAAAGCCTGTCTCAGTAACCTTACCTTGGGTGCTTACAATTGAACGAAACCACTGCGTCAAGTTGATCCGCGAAGACAAACTCCAGCTTTGAAAGTACTTAGCGTCAGAATTCATTACATTTCCCAAGTTGCTGAATAGACACGTCAAAAAGCTCCGCAGATTGCAACGCGGGATCCCGGTTTTACGTGCAACATATGGTCTTGCGCAAACCGCACAAGATGCAGCCAACATGCTTCGCCAACAATTCATCCCTACTTTCCGGAGAGAACCATCATTTCATCCGCTTTTTACACAGATTTTATGGACACCAGGGTTAAACTACACATCGTTCACGGTTATAATTGTGATGAAAACGCTAATGTAATTACAAGTGCACAGCTCACCTGGCGTGGACGACATCAAACCGAAGTCCTTGAAGACAACGGCCATGAACCTTGCCAAACCGTTAGCTTGGTTCTTTCAACATTTTTTGACGAAATGCAGGTTCCGACAATGTGGAAACATGAAGTAGTCACTCCTAGTTTTAAAAGTGCTAATCATTCGGAGCCCTCGAACTACCGTCTATTCACTCTCCTCCCAGTTTTCTCCAAAGTAATCGAACGTATAATTGCAGAGGCACTCATGGGATATGTTGAGAGCGACACCATCAAGGTGTCACAGCAACACGGATTTCGCTGAAATCGATCCTACACCACAAACTTGTTGCTAGCCCGAGCAAGCTGCACAGAATCAGCCGATGCCAGAGTGGGAGTCGACGTTGTCTACCTAGACTTCTCGAAAGCGTTTGATCGTTTAGGTCACCGCATTCTCATTCACAATCTGCGAAGCTATGGAATCGGTGACCCTATACTCGGTTGGATCGGCAACTTCCTTGCTCAACGTCAGCTGAATGTGGGGGTCCGCAGCTCTATTTCCGACCCAGTTGACGTCCAGTGTGGTGTACCACAAGGATCGGTACTGGGGTCAAGTTTATTCCTCACATTCATCAACGATCCTGGCAGTGTACTGCAGTCGAAATGTTTAATATTTACAGACGATATCAAAATTTGGCATAATATCAGAACATCGTATGATCACGTGGCATTGCAGGGCGATCTCGACAGAGATTACGCGATGTCATCCGACAAAAAGCTCCAGTTCAAGGTGAGCAAGTGCAAAGTTATAAGCATACGCCATCAGCTTATCTATGAATATCGACTAGGATACCAGCAGTTACAACTTGCTTCCCAAGAAAAGGACTTCGGGGTGATCGTACAGGACGTCGTTATTTGCTCGGGACAGGCATAAAAATGAGCTAGTCAATATCTTGGACTATTGCGGAGGGCTTTCGGCAATTTTGATCCATCAATCCTTCCTCAAATGCTGAGCACCTACGTGTGGTCTAGTGGAATTTGCGATCCAAGCCTGGCGTCCCTGGCGCAGGCGCGATGTCGATGCACTTAAATCTCCGCAACTCAAGGGGACCAAACTCGTTAGAGGATTGTTTCATCTCTCCTACCAACACAGACTGCAGTCCCAGAGATTGTACAGTGGTGAATGGCGGCATCAGCGAGGAGACCTAATCGTTGTGTACTTAAGATTGACGAATCCAACTCACCCGTGTCGCAATCTTTTGCAGGTGAGCCAAAATACCAAACTGAGAGGTCATCAGCTCAAAGTGGCTACGCACTACAGTAGACTTGATTGCCGACGAAAAGTTTTCTCCCTCCGCGTGTCCTGTGCCTGGAATACCCTTCCGACTCACCTTATCCTTGCCCCTACATTAACGCTTCTCCAAAACGCCTTGAAGAAAAGGTTTCAAACTGGCATTACTTGATATAACCCCTTTCTACTTGGAGGACGAAACAACGCAAATCTAACTATGTGCTTAACGGCCCTCTCCACAACGTGCCGATGGGGATACATGCAGTAGTGTCCCGGTGATTAGCATGGATGCAGCTAAACTGGATTAGCCTATCACATCTAACTAATAAAGAAACAAACGAGAGAGTGTTGCCGTTTACTTTTTTATTTCTCAAGCACTTGCTGAACTGTAACAGCTCTATAGAATATTTTGCGTGTGCACATTCAATTCCCAGTCAAATCAACGTTATGCAGTAGTGCATTTAACTCGCTGGACGCTTGAAACAACGATTTACTTATTCGATGATCATTCAAATTTTTAATTTTTACTCCATCCATCATACGGGACTTGTCAAGCACATACCTTTTTACTCGTGATAAATCATTGTTTATTATTCATTGTACTGGAACTCCTGGGTAACATACGACAGAACTGCACAACACAATATGATTACCTAGCATGTACTCGAGAGGGTTTGACCATGCCTTCTCATTGTCTTAAGGTTGGATGTGTTTAAATGAGACCGTTTCTGAATTGATTGACAAACCCTATCGAAACGATCGTGCAGTGCAACGTGGTCACTCGTTGTCCGGATAGTCCGCAGTAGCTTGAGATAATTAGCAACGAGAACTACATTTGGGGTGTTCATTCCTGGGAACTCTCTTATCAGATTAGATGTGGTCAGTACTAAGCCTTGTGACAGTCCGCGGGGAAAGCCGATTGCGTAGGATATAGCTTTGAAGCTCATAAATCCAGACGTCGCTGAAGGCGAAACGATAGATACTATTCAAAAACAATGGGGCTGGACATTACCGTGGTACGATAGTTTGCGTGCCTCAGAGATCCATTGAACCATGCTGAGTGGTGTTTTATGCGTCCTAAGAGCCACTCATACCAGATTGGTCAATGGTTATAAGCCAGTCAATTTCAGCCACCTGATCGTCCAGGTTGGGGATTAGAATAAGGGTGGCCCCTTATTCCTTAAAACGGACTCGTTGTACCCCACAACTAAACACGTTGAATTGCGGTCAGGTTTTTGAAACAAAGGCTTTGGTAGCAAAGCCTAATGGTTCTCCTATCCAAGTCTGGGAAATCAGAGCGTATACCACCTAAGCAATACAATTAATTTGTCTCTAAACAGTTACTCGATACTTTGGTCGTCGCAGGAAATAAACAACGGCGCCTTACCTGCTGCATCGAACCGGGTGGATATGGGTTTGGATGCTACTGCTCCAGCCCATTCGTCTTCTTGCTTTTTAACCGTTAGCATCCTGTACCAACTTCACTCTTATCCTCAAAGTTTTCAATCCTCGATTCTATTTTTCCAGCAAAATGCTTAACTAGGTGTTTATCCCCCAGTTTCAACTCATATGCAAACGCGGAGCTTCACTCTTGTCCTGTCGACAAGCCCATATTAACCCTAGCGGTCCATCCCAGTTCATCGGCTTCCATTAGGAGACCTTGATTCACCTTCAGATAAACAGGTCTCAATGTACACACATTGCTACAGATCGGTCAACAGGCAGCACATGCCCTAACATTAAGGAATTTTTCCATCGATATCTCTTGTTTATCGGAAACCCACCTGCAAGACTTGATCTCTGTGCTCACTGTGCAATTTCCATAAGTTGAAACCAGCAGTAGTTTCTCACTGCGCCTATCTGGTGACGATGCAGTTTCGAGCACCGGCCAAGCTGATGTTGGCATCGCCTTGAGCCCCGTGCTGAAGCTACTATGGTTGATGGGATCCCAATCAGTAGCCCGATGTGTGCGGTCCGACAGCCTGGCTAGCTTAATGCTTTGAAGTCGCAAGAGGCTAATAAGCGTCTCTTCGTCAGCGCTTCCTACGTGCCCACAAACGCTTGCAAGTATTCGGTAAAAGCGAATCTACCGCTAACTGACCAAGCTCCTTTGTCACGGAAGTAGCACGGACACTGTAGTGCTGGCTGGGGCTCTGAACACTCAAGTTGTCAAATTATCCACTGATGAGCTGCGTCTGGGCGGTTAACACGGGGCATACTCCCGTAATGTTAACAGTGAGCGATTACCTTACTTCTACAAATGTGCCCGTTTATTCCTTGCGAGCACTAACTTCCGACACAGCATGCGCCGCAGAGTGAGTTGGCGTCCACCAGCTTCGAACCATGCTTGGACGCAAAACCATCACATTACAATTGGTTACGGCAGGGGAGTCTGCGTCCCGCAGTGTGGCTCGATTTGGAGCACAGGGGTGGACACCGACCATGTACTTGTATGTGCGGACATGCGGATGCGTTTTGGCGGATGCCCGCGAGGACGCTGTGAGCGCATGGACACCAGACAACTAGCCAAACCAGCTGTTCTGAATGCTTATCGAAATACGGTGATATGCAGGTTGAGTAAGCGCACACTGAACACAGATGATGGTCACTGGTCCGTTGTTCACCAGCAGGCAAAGCTTCACGTGGTAGGTCTAATGGCCAACATGGACAATGGATCCCTTCACGGTCTCTGTAACTTATCGATGCTCACCGGCATATTCCTGCTGGCAGCGAACACAACGAACTCGCAAAGTGCTCCTGGCAAAACTCCGTGCTAGCCTGTAGAGGGACCACAAACCCTTGTGTTCTCATCATGCGTCAGAGATGGAAGTGGCCGCTGCTCTTGGTAACTGTTGTTACGCTGTACCCGCTATCGCTTGGTTGATTCACACCTGCTGCGAAATCTGCGCCCTTACGCCTGCTCTGTTTGACGCCTTGGGAAACCCGACCGGAGGGATGACAGAAGACTACTCAGCAGACCAGAGTTGTATTAAAGCAAAGAACGCTCATATTTATATGTCACTATCACCAGTCGGATTTGGCTCTAAGCCCACGTTCCACGCCTACTTGTCCGCTGCATCTGTCCAGTTCACTGTGTTGATCGGGTACTCCAGTCTTCGTTCGCATACCCGGCGCATGGCAACGCGCGTGATGTCTGACGCGTGATTTCATCAGATTCCGGTCGGGCCTTGGCAACACGCCTTGTGTCTGATCAGATTTCGGCTGGGCCATGGAAACACGCTCGTAGAGTCCTTCCCAAGCACGATTGGTGGTAAACGCGCGAGCGTTGGCTCTCTGCTTTCTCGCCCAGCTGTTACTTCCCCTTCCGAATTGAGTCAGCCTGCACACCCTTCGAACCTGAGTGCGTTCGTAGCTTTTCGCCCGGGGATCGATTTGCAGCCATTGGGGCCTTCTCCGCTTCCGAGCCGGCCTGCATGGTGCATCTGATTTCTGCAGCATTTGTTTCTTCTCACCTGGTTGCTGACCTTCAGCTTCCAACCCGAACGTGTCTAGTAGGATGTCCCAATGTAATGCTGGTGGTTCCTGGGGACCTTGGGTTTTGCCATGATTCGGTCTCAACTGATTGATATGCCTAATCCATCTCCCACGTCCAACCATCACCTCGTAGATAACTCTGCCTTTCCTGCCGATAACCGTTCCGCTCGACCACCCATTCTGCCTTCGAAAATCTCGGGCGTAAACCAAGTCACCAACATTGAAGTTACGGAGCTTGATCTTGCAATCTTCCTCCTGGTGACTGTTACCGTGCTTTTCTATTCTTCTTGGTAAAAGATTATCAAACAACGTCCGGATCTTTCTTCCAAATAGTAATTCTGTGGGAGCTTTTCCATCAGGGGAGCTTGGGTTCGGAACGTTCCGATACATGCATAGAAAAGATTGAATTGCATCCTGTGCAGCCCTTCTTCGCCCTGCTTTACAGAGCGCACGTTTGAAAGTATCCACGAACCTTTCCGCCTGTCCGTTTGATTGCGGATGATATGGTGGTGAGAACATCTGATGAATTCCCTTTTCCTTGCACCACTCGCGAAAAGAATTCGAGGTAAATTGTGTTCCATTGTCTGTCACTAGCACCTCTGGCAGGCCGAAATATCGGAATAACTTCTCCAGCTCGTTGAAAGTGTGCTGTGCAGTCGGATGGTTTACCGGAATCACATCAGGCCACGTGGTGAATGAGTCAACCAAAACGAGATAGGATTGACCATTGATTGGTCCAGCATAGTCTACGTGTATTCGTTGCCACGGTTTCTATGCCTTAGGCCAGGGTTGCCACTGACACTTGGGAGGAGCCTTGGGTGCAAGTTAACAAAATGCACACTGTTGGCAGAATTTTTCAATTTCCGAATCCATTTCTGGCCAGTAAACAAAGCTGCGTGCCAAGGCTGTCATGCGGCTGGTACCAGGGTGCCCCGTGTGGAACTGCTGCAATATTTGCCTCTGCAATTTCCTTGGCACCACCACTCGATCTCCAAACATCAGACAATTGTCCATGACTGACACGGATGCACGTCGATGGTAAAACGGCAGCAATTCCATAGGCATGCCTCCATTGGGCCAACATGTTCGTACACACTGCATCGCTTTCTCCAAGACTATGTCCTGTGATGTCTCCATACGAATAGTGTCAGCTGTTACTGGTAGTCTTCTCACATTATCAGCTAGGATACGTTGGAGTTCTGATTCGAAACTGTTAGCGGCAATCACACAATCATCACTCTCCTTTGGGTATGAACTGATGAGACAAGACAGGGCATCCGTTTGACCGATTAGTTGCGTCCCTTTATACTGTATGCTGAAGTCGTAGGCCAGTATTATGGTCGCCCATCGTTGCAATCGGTTTGCCGTAAAAACTGGAATTCCTTTCTTTGACCGGAATATCGACAGAAGTGGCTTGTGATCAGACAGGAGCGTGAAATATCTGCCATACAGCGACTTATGGAACCGTTTCATCGCGAAAACAATCGCGAGCGCTTCCTTCTCTATCTGGCTATAGTTCTTTTCAGCTGGCGTTATTGACCGTGCTGCGTGCGCGATAGCCTTCCCTCCTCCATGCAGAAAAACGTAGGAAATAACTGCACCGACACCATAATTGGAAGTATCCGTAGCAACGACAATTTTGAAATTCGGATTGAAATGCGTCAAGAGTAGATCAGAGGTGAGAGCTGCTTTAACTGCATCAAAATACTGCTGGCACTCCTACGTCCATTTTCAACCCTTGTCTTTTGTCAGTAGCTGGATCAGCGGACCTCTGAGCTGATGAAGGATTAGTAGGGAAGCACTGTAATGGCTAACGAGCCCAAGAAACGAGCGGAGCTATGCAAGGTCTTCTGGTGGCTTCATCTTTTTGCTGGCTTCAATATTGGCGGGATCCGGGCGCCGGCCATGTTTGTCGATGATAAACCGAAGAAATTTGACACTTTCTAATAGGAACACACATTTTTCAGCACGTACTCGGAATCCAACTTCCTGAAGACGCGAAAGCACTTTCTTCAGCATCTGTATCAAGTCTTTTGGATCTGAGCCCATAATCAACGTATCGTCCAGATATAACGCTGTATTTGGGATATCGCTCAGCAGAGTATCCATTATTTGTTGAAAAATGGCTGGTCGGTTTTCACTCCCAACGGCAGCCGGTTGTACTGAAATAGTCAGATGTGGTTATTTACTGTCAGCAATATTCTGCACTGATGGGCAACTGGGATTTGCAGATACGCATCAGCTAGGTCAAGTTTTGCGAAACATTTCCTCTCATTGGTTTTGCTGAACAAGTCTTCTGGTACCGGCAGGGGATACTGATGATCTTCCAACACAGAATTCAAACCTGTCGAGAAATCAGCACAAATGCGGACTTTACCGTTTCCTTTCTTTACAACCACGATAGGTGCTGCCCATTCGGAATAGTGAACTCCTTCGATTATCCCTTCAGATTGTAGTCGATTTAACTCGGCTTCCATTAAAGACTGGGTTGCGTAGGGCACCGGGCGTCTTGGTCTAAAGACTGGCTTGGCGTCTGGTTTAAGGTTCAATGAGGCAGTAGCTATGTTGCAGCATCCGAGACCAGGTTGGAACAATGCATCGTGACGCCGTTTTATCTCGGCAAATCTGATTTTGAAACATAGGGCTTGAAGGTGACGGTTGTGACAGCAGATTGACTTGCGGTGGCTGACATATACTGTTCACTGATTGATCAAGCCGTTTCAGTTCATCCATCCAGTCGAGCCCCAACAAATCTAACCCCGGCTGGTCTGTCACGAAACATGTCGTCTGGATTTGTTTATCGCGGAAGTTTACCTGACAATTCAGTTCACCAAGCAATTTCAGCGTACCTCCTGAAGCATTCCGTGCCGTGTGGTCCGTTTGTATGAGTGTTGGTCGCCCCAGCATGCACCAAGTGTCTCGAGATATCAGGGTGATATCAGAAGCCGTGTCGATTTGTAACTTGACTTGGAATCCATTGATTTTCACAATTGTGTATTTGCGCTTGCTGGCCCCGTCAACCTTGAATGTTGCGGAGGCGAAACAGCTGACTATGATGGTGCACGCGAGCTGGGCGAGATCGGCCGGATCACGTGAGCGGCTGACAGACTGGTTGTCATGGTCAAACCGGAAGATGACGAAATCAGACCGTCATCGCCGCACGGTTTGTTATGTCGCGGACGTGGTCCTACCTACAGCCAGACGGTGATAGCTGCTGCCAGAGTCGAAACTGTTCAGACAACAGATGTGAGTCACCTCAGCGAGGTAACCGCATGTGACCTATAAAAGTAGCCATGTTCTGTGCGTAATATACTTCTGTCTAGCACGCCCTGCGTTTTGTTTTCCCCGGCTGGTTGGTAGCGCAGAGAGAGACAGAGGCAAAGGGCAGCATTACAGCAGTAACCATTGAACGTTACTCAGTCTGATAAGGTAAAGGCACAGCAGGATACCTGGTATAGTTGAACAAATTATGACGAGAGTGGACAGCCCATCAACAACTTGTCAAAATGTTTAGATATTTCTCCGAGCATGTTGGAAAGCCATTTATTCGGCAGGAATTGTTCGATACCTCACCGTCCAGTGATCGCCCTGCTCCGTGTGCTGTCCGTTTGGATCAGGCCCCAGGCTCAGAAGTCGAACTTGAGATCGGACCGTTAAGTTGAACCAAGCCGCAGGTACAAACGATCTTCATCCAGCTCTCCTAAATTCTGGGGCCTTACTCTTGTTGACGAATTACACGAATTGCTAGTTGAACTGTGGGCGCAGGAACCTGTGCCAACCGACTGGAGCCGCTTCGTTATCGTTTTACCTTCCCTTGTTAGGAACGCGGCAGCCATAGAAGAATCAGTCTGATCCCCATCACCACTAAATTAATTGTTTCTGTAGTCCTTCACAGACTGACTGGCGTTCGTGAAATCCAGATTCGTGAGGAGCATGCTGGGCTTCGTCGGGGTAGTTGCTGCACCTACCACGTATTCAGTTTGCGTCAATTGTGGGATCAGTCCCACATATTGGCGGCCCACCGTTGTCGTATTCCTTGCCATCCATGGTGCCTTCGATTCGGTCGATGGATGTGCCCGTTGGGACTGTCTACTCAGGAAAGGTGTGCCCGAGTAATATGGGAATATTATGCTAGCGCTTTACGCTATTAACACAGGCAGCGTACGGCATGCTTACGGCTAGCTGTCGCTACCCTGCAATATCTTCAGCTTTGTAAGACAAGGATGTCAAGCCCTCACCTTTCCGCTTTAACTTCGCCATCGTCCAAGTCCAGGAGATTGTATTCAAAGAAAGTGTTGTATGTGTGAAACTGCTCCCAGGAGAACGACTTCCTGACCTGGAGTATTCAGACGATTATGCAATGATTTGTGACAGTTCCCAGACATGCCAAGGTGCACTAGACAGATTAGCACTGGCTGTAAGCCGCTTTGAGCTTTGCTTTGCACCATCGAAATGCAAAGCTTTCCTCCAAATTTGCCATGGATTGCTCCCTACACTGACCTTTGGTGGGGATCAGCTACAAGTCGTTCAGAAATTCAACTACTTGGGTAGTTGTATCAGCGCCCTTGAGATCGATGATGAGATCACAAACCGTATAAACATAAGCTCGATGTGATTTTGCTAGCCTTCGCCATCTACGGTGCCGGCGCGACATCACTGTCGCCCTGAACGGTGGAGTGTACAATGCAGCAGTAACTTTAACTCTGCTGTACGGCTGCGAAACCTGACCCCTTAGATCAGCGAACCTAAAGACGCTAGTTACGTTCGACCACCGGTACCTTCGCCGTTTGATCTAAATCTGATGGGAACACCGCGTGAGCAACGAGCGTATTCGACGCCGTAATTAGCGCACAGGAAAAAGAATGGAACCGCTTGGCACCGTCAGTCCACGCACCATTCTCTGATGGCTCAGACACGCGTTACGCATGCTAGCCTACCAGCTCAAGCTGCGTGCGTTTTTTTCTTGTCGATGTGTAGATAGTAGAAAGGGTGAGATGGCCATGCGATGCCTTTGTCGAGAGAAATGAAGGCCCTCAGTTCGAAGCCGGCCTAGGTTGAAGCGTCACAGCTCCTGATTGGGGCCCAAAGGATGATGAACACAATTGGCTACATACACTTGCTGACATGGTTAGGAGCCGACCACAGCTGCGTTCCTGCTGTGAGTCTATTTGTCCCTTCCCATCCCTTTTGGCCCCCTTCAAAACACAATCACATTTGGAGCATAATACAATTTTACTTAATATTTTTTGTCGCATAGTTACCTACTAGTAGTTTCCCGCAAGCATGCCAAACCGTTGCTGGTAGCCCAGTGGGCATGCATCAGTTGCATATATTTTCTTTCTTGTTGTATATATTGAAGAGCAGTAGCCAATGCTTTGTACATGTCTAGCTAACGCGAATAATGAAGACGTAATATACCGATTCTACACCGCTAAATCTTGCACAGAAGAACGCAGTGCTACGGATTTTCGAGCACTTTTAGTAAATCCAGATAAGTCGTATAATTCCCAAACCGCATGGATCAGACCAGACTAATGAAGCGGGTAAATGGAATATTTGTGGTGCAGGCTTATTCATGTGGAAGCCCTAAATTTCTGGTAAATTGATGTTGCGCCTCTACAAACTTCTCGGAATCACCTCTGTTGAAATGGTGTTCATGACTTTGGGAAGACCGGAGTAAGAGATATTCGGTGGTTGTCCGAATCCGCCGAATGCGCATAGTTTCCTTCCACCATTAACTGGACTGAGGACACCGTGATATCGAATTGCTGAAACCCCATTTCGGCCAGACATCGTTGGAGAAACTGTTTAAGAGGTTTGATCAAAATCCTGGATTTCACCTTAAGTGCTTATGGGCGGATACGTTTCGGCAGAGGAGGGCTAGGCCACTGTAAATACATTTATCGCTTCAGAAAACTTGTAACCACAAATGTCTTATGACCAAGTCCTGAAGGTATCGCAAACTCCATATTCAGTATGTGTGACAATGTTTAACTTTGGGAGGAGAGGCACTATGGAAAGACGACCGCTTCTCCTGCAATTTTTGCCTGCCCACATGCCGTGTATGGTGCAGCTAATTCTTACTGTGCTTTGCGCAGTTTGTTGACGTATCTATGAATTAGCTGGGAGTATACGCTGGATTTTACGGCAATATTATGTTGCTGTTTTCGCTTAATAGCACCTACCTAGCTGATGCAATGATTATGTTTTGTGGTGTAAGCTATGGATCGACAAATGAATGAATTCCGTAAGGGCGCATTTGTAATACTTATGTGTTGGAGGAAATTTTGAGTTTTTTGAATTCGTCGAACTCAGCCGACCATTTAGATAAACCCACTATTAATCGAAAAATAACGAGAAGGCCTTTTCGCCCTATTGGGTCACGTCGGTGATACGCATCCTTGGATCCTCAGTTGAGGATCGAACCCGTGACAGTAAGCGGCTTATGCCAACCAGCCCGCAGCTCATGTCAATGAGCCATTATGTTGGTCGTCTACCGTGCCCCATGCTCGGGGTGTCCGATATTTCGGATATATTCCCGGAATACAGCCATGACGATTACCTATAAACAACGCAGTTGCGCGCGTATAGGAAACACCAGCATCTGTGACGCTTGTACGGCTATCGAAAAGGTAACGTACGTTGAGCCTCAAATGATCCTATGCCTGAGCCTGCTTTTGTAGGAGGCACACAATCAATTGCGAATCCATGAAATTTGCTCTACCAGTTTTTGGCATACATAGCAGTCAAGTGGTCTGCACCATAAGAAAACATGAGCCAGTCATATGATCTATACGTCCGGTCGCGCGCGGTATGCAGACTATGGTTAGTTTGGGACAAACAAAACCAAACCATAGGAGAAGTTATTTGGAAGTGAATGCGCCCAAAATCATGTGTGCGCAATGAGCTCCTCTAGACATTGAGGTGTGTTTGCTTAATATGCAACCTTACAAAGTCTTCTCCAACTTCAGCCGATTGTCGTGTGTTAAATGACAAGGAACAGACCGACCCCAGTAGTGGCGATAGAAAGATTCTGATCTGCGTCTTACATACGTTTTACGAACTAATTGGCAAATTGACGGCCTTGCGCAATTGTATTGACCCAGGGTTAGATGTGGCACTGAAATTACCAGTTATGTACTGGGTGTGCATTGGTAAACGTTAGATAACGTGTTGTCGTACGAAGGTGAACATGATCAGCAACTGTCGCTGTTATTTCTTGATGTGTCATCCGATTTATGCTTCCAATGAAATAGACGGACCGCCGAACGCATGATCAGCATATTACCAAAGGAAATGTGGCAGCAGATTTATGGCGAACGCGCGGGTAGCCTGAAAACTAATTTCTAACCAAATCCTTCAGGAAAAATGTGGATTTATTTCAACTTGGTATTTCACCTTAAGAATATTAGCGGCTTGATAGAGGGGTATTTTCTCTCTGTTATCATTTTGTTTTCCTGTTGACTGAGCCAAGTTCGTTGCAAGGATGCTTATAACTATAGAAATGTATCTTTCGTTAAAAGCCTATGCTACTTACAGTTAACCCGCTTGTTTTGGTCATGTTGCATGGTCATCACTTTCTTTATAACGATGAGGCGTGCTGCTAGGTTGCTGTACTCTTGCTTAGTTACTCTCCGATCATTGTAGCTTCATTGAATGCAGGTTTTTTCCAGCCGTTTTGCCGTACTGATCAAGCTCCTTTGTTTTATTGTTGCAGATAGCGAATGGGTAGCATTCCACAAATGTTGCCGTAATTGAGCAAAATAAGGATTTTCGAGGTGGCATAAGCGCTGCGCATTCATCCGGATCGGTAATTAACACGGTACCCAAACGGATGCCTGCGCCGCAACTACGACTGCATACTCCTCCGTTTAATAAACATGAGACGCTCGTCAGCGCATCCCAGTTGACTTGTAAAATTTGCAGAAACATATACCCCGTACAACCATAGCAACAGCATTCGAACATTGAAATATCGTATCCCACCACTTCGCAAAGCTTTTGCTGCGCGGCAGAGCGCTAAAGATGTAGCCAACACTCTTAGAATTATGTTTGCCCCTACCCAATATTAGCGCCATTCACCCGTGGACCGATTTAGTACGTAACTCAGGTGTAATCGAGGATATGTTTATCAACACAAACATAGTTGAACCGACATAGATGTCATCGCATACAATGTTGAAAATCTCCACTATCGGTCCACCTGTAGTGTAGAAATCGCTTAGTGCAGTTGGCATGCACTTACTGCGACGTCTCTTTGTCGATCGCGGGACATGCATTCGCAATGATCTATTTCAGTTGCACTAGTACGTGCGCATTCACTGCGAAATAAATTCTCCTGTGCTTTGCTTTTGTTTGCACCAAAAGAACAACAATCTGCATACCGCTCGACTGGTATGTCTTGTCTCACTGTGCAGACCTCTTGACTGTTATGCATGCCAACAACTGGTAGAGCAAATTTCATGGATTTGCAAGTGATGGTGTGCTTCGCTCCAAAAGCTAAGCAAAGGATCAGTTGATGTTCAACATTTATTTCTGATTGGATAGCACGACAAGCGTCACAAATGCTGGTGTTCCCTATATGCGCTCAACTGTGTTGTTTAAAGGTACTCGTCATGGCTGAATCCCCGGAATATATCCAAAATATCGGACACCCCGTACCTACTAACTCAGGCGTACAAATCCGGTTGCGTGTTCACTGATATGAAGCGCGCCTTGTGTGCATAATCCGGAAAGGATATCGCCTGAGAATGAAGGTTGTAGGCTTTTTACTCTGTGAAATGGGAAGAGCATAAACACCTGCTGTTGTTTTCCAGAGGCTTAGCAGACAGCTTGTATGTTGCTGCTTTTTTATATATCGCTGCAAGAGAAAGATTATTTGGCGTGTAATGCTGTTTTCGTCTAACGATTTAGCCCCAGTATCTTCAATAATCAAGTTGTATTGCCTAGCTAATAGCGGTCTTCGCCAACCTTTTACGTTGCTGTACATGCTTTGCGGGGGTTCGTGATATTTGTGATACTGTTCAAACGGCCAGCTTTCTCTGCTAATTTTTACTAATGGCTTTTGTTACCGCTGGAATAAGTATTATTTTTGTTATAGCACATTTTCCTTTTACAGGTCTGGATCTTTGCCTGCTTAATATGCTAAGCTGAATATCGACTTTAGAGAGTTTCTCCCATAATTCTGCGAGCAATTCCGTTTGCTCTGAGGATGTATCAGCCAACATTTCGCAAGCAATCGCAAGCCTTTGAACATTTCTAACTATGGGACTATCTGAACATACATCCCAGAACCACAAAATATCTGCAGTTATGTTTAAGTTTCACGTTCGTCGCATCGCAGTAAATGGCACAGAAGGAGCACGTGATTTGCTATAAGAATTGCGTTGCTCGCTTGTCTGATCTAGATTGACTGCATACGCGCACGTCATTCGGGCTTCAGATGATGAGCTTATATAGCCGTGGCAGTCGACAGGAGCTGTCTGAGGAAACGTTGCGGGAAGCGTTCACGCAATGAGAAGAGGATTTGATGTCATTATCAGGAACTATACGACTACAATTAAGGGGGCGACTTAATAGATCTTTAAGCGGATACCATACGGGTTTGCAGAACCACGTCGGTTATGTTGAAAATTAGCATTGGCGTAGGTCACCAGTTAGAAATCGCTGTAACATTAAATGTGGTGCAAATCAGGGGCATTTCCTTCAGAAAGCTCCCTATAACAGTAGCTAAACAACACTTTTGTTAATCTCCTTTACCCAAAAGAATATCTACTGTTATCATTCTGACTATGAGTTCGTTGTTGGTGCATACGAGGCCTATTAATGGTGATACGTTTTCCGTTATGAATCTCGTAAGCAGGTAACGTGATTGTGACTTGATTAACTGGTTATGAACGGGTGCACTTCTATTTATATTTTGTAAGCAGAAAGGCTGATACCTTCTTGGTTTGATGATTGAAGTAGACCAACCGATGAATATGGAAACATGATGTGCCACGGCACTCTTAGGATCCGAGCCTAGGCGAATACACAATTCTGAAGTAGACGAGAGTAGGCGAAAATCTTGCCCACTAAACCTGTGCTATCTTGTCCTTGATGAAGAAAGCACATCGACACTGCATCACTGGATCGTGACTAAAATGCTGATTAAGATCATTGTGGTAATAAAAAAGCACATGACCGTGTGGACGGAATTCGATGTTGAGCGTTCCTCCAGAAAAATTAATTAACCATCGGTTGAGATCACAAATAGTACTGCCTTACCAAATCTACTCCCTTAAGCGTCTTAGGGTTGCTACCGAACTAACGACTATCAATCGATCAAGAACAACCATATCTGAATCAGTGAGCCAACACAACACGTAACATCACCTCTTTCATTTATCAGCTTCAGGCTATCCGCTGATTTCGTGAGTTCCGTATGGTTTTCCGCTTTGTGTTGCGTCTCTGTTTGTCCCATTGGTCCTCATAGTACGTTTTCCCATTTGCTGTTTGAATGCCGCCTCATTAATTATCAAACGCTTGCGCCAATAAATCTTGTTCCGGCTACACATACCGTTTTCAAATCTGAATTCATAAATTTGTTTATATCTATCATTGCTCCATCCGTTGCCGGAGCGGTTTCGGACGTTCTTTGCCACGATAAGAATATTTTTCCGCGATGATATGTTTCTTGGTTCAAATACAGTATGCCTTTGCTTTCAGTTGCAATCTAGCTCTGCTTAGTACTGACAGCTTCACTGTATTTTAACAACGTGGAGCTCATTTAAACAGTGAGAGACACAACATTTCTTGTCCAAAGTCTGGAATTCTTCCGCTATAGATTGTGATCGGGTTTCAAAACTACTTCTCCGTAATTATGTATCTAACCAAATGATATCCCAGCTAAATCAATGTCACTTAATTACTGATTTGTGCCATGATGGCAATCTGAATATACTCACTAATCGACAGGGACCAGATAAGATTTCACAATATATAATTAGGCCTAAACCCCTTAATGCCGCGGTGTTTCTGGAAATGGTCACTGCGTCCTTGGCCACTTCGGATCAGATTGACCCAATGCTTTAGATCCGTTATGGATACGTTCCAGTTTTCGGCGGTTGCATCTTAGCTTCTCTTAACTTTTTACTAACGTGTTGATCTGGTCAACGATTTCAAGCAAGTAACATCAGATGTAACATGATAATATCTGCACTGGCGTGTTTCATGGTTGTTGGTTAGACTAACCTATTGTCAGAACGTCTCTAGTTGAAAAGGTGTACTATTCGGGTCCTCAGCCAAAGCCTTTGCTAAAATATGATCCGGAAATATAGCGGGACCTGTTCCATAAGTAAGCTAACCGATACACGTGTAATGGCCACACTTTTGGCTCTGAGGTACATTAAGAGTATAACCAAAATCCCACTCAGCGTTCACCACGGGGAGGTGTACAGGAGTAGTCTATTTGCACAAAATTGAGCAGCAGCCCGTCAGCATTTTGTCAAGATCACTCCAATATACTACGCGGTGGGTTATAGACTGCCGCAATTTCAGCATCCTTGACAGCATCTGGTTCCGGATTAGCCTGTCATTGTGGCCTCCATACGACTGCCACAGGAGCCCTGCTCAAACAGAGGGACCATAGGTGGCTTGCGCTGCACCGACCAGAGTTTCATTCACAAACCAATTTCCAGTGTAAACCCGAAGAAATACGACCAGGCCACATGTGGATGTGGGCCGCTTTTCATCAACGGAGCCGGTCCACAATCCTCCAACATGCACAGTAGCAACACTCCTGTCTACCTATTTAGAGAATCTTGCGTACCAGTCTTACCCAAGGAGTGGCTGGGCCGTAGCCCGCTCTACACTGGGTGGAGCCACTCATTGATTCTAGCCCGGCCACGAAGCCCGGGCGCCCCGTCTCCTCCCCACCCCACCCCCCCAAGCAACGATGTTCAGTATCTTAGAGCCAGTAATCGAGGTGGAGGGTGTTATACAGGTAGGCGCTTTGTCGACATTCATAGCTGGCGCTGTCACACGGGGTTATAAAAAATCAACATAGGATTTAAGGTAAAGCAACAAGCAAAAGTGACACAGGATATGCAACCGAATCCCAGTATTGAACAAGCCAAATAAAGTGTAGAAACTTTATGCAGATTAAAAAAAATCTCCCATTAATTGTAAGTTGATTTAGCTCAACCTTGTTGAAGAAGCATCATGAATGCAAAAACAAGCACAGCATGGAGGCTTATAAATAAATATGGACTCAAAAGGCGAATATTTTGGGAATTACACTGTCAATTCATGCATACTCTTCGACCACATACAAGCAACAAACAAGGAATTCCAAAATTAACCTGAAACCAACTAGTGCTAAAGGGTTTTCCAATT
>CALYDF020000490.1:0-24682 GCA_944474145.2 Dicrocoelium dendriticum | reverse complement strand
CCCCTGGGCACTAATATGCAATATGTTTCCCTCAAGCAAATACGTGTACTATATTGTATGAAATATTGGAGTAAGGCGATCAGTTTGTACACTGAATGTTAGAGTATTCTGAACTGACCAGTTCGAGTATCGTCTATGTCGCACTGCAGCCATTCGTGATATTCCTTTCATCTGATTTCTTGACATACCTTATCACCATCAGTGAATAATAGAAATTCGGGAGTACTCCTTTTGCTTGATCATTTATAACAAGCAAGAAATTGTAAGGACCCAGTACTGGGGCTTGTGGTACACAGCACTCCTTCTACTTTGCGGTAGATTGATTTCCGGATATTCGCCGCCAACCGACGCTCGTGTAGAAAGTAGCCTATTCAACACTAGTTCGAATCGCCAATACCAGAATTTTAACGTTTATACATAAGAATTCATTGGGTTAATCGAGCAGATGGCTTCTCCTCCACCACCAACTGCTACAGTCCAGCCATTGCGGGAATTAGTAGTTTGTACTTCATGAGTGCTGGTGACGAATGCCGTGTGTCTGCCGAACCATTATGTTATACTTTTAGATATTCAATCAGTGCCTCCTCGCTATCTAAAAGCAATAAAAGCAGCGTTATCTGATGGTAATTGGAAGGATCAGTACGACTAACTCCCTTACAAATAGTGGATAATGCTGCCCCTCGCTACCACATTATGGAAATGTGGTTCTCCTCTAGACAGCGCTGTTAGAATGTAATCAGAGGTTGTCATTTAACTGGTTGCTGTCTGTAGACCATTTGATCGGATCTTATCGGGACCAGGGTAGTTGTGGGTACGGAGGACAACCGCTTACTTAACGCGCCCCAAGAACTAAACTTGATATTAGATAAAGCTGACGAAGAGGCAAAAGAAATAGGGCTCATGTTCGTGCACGTTACGCCCTAGAATGTATGTCAGCAAGGAAATCGTATGATATAGGCTGCCTCCTTTTCTGATCGCGCGTACCCGTCTGTCGGGACGGGCACTGGGATTTCGCGCCGCGACTTACGTAGGCCATTACATACATGTATAAGTTTGTGGTCCGTATGGAATCGCTTCAATAACCCATACCGTTGCGTCAACTTGCCCTCGTGGATCAATTTCACAGAGAAGTTGCGCTGTTCCACGTTCGCATTCCATGTGTCAGCATTTGACAGTCGTTGTGAACTCTCCATGCAAAATACCACAGATACATGTATTTGCATGTTCTGCTCCCCAGAAATGACATTTGATTTGATGATAAAATGAGTTCCGTTCTGGTGCGTGAGCCACCACTTCGCTAAACGTCTTTGTGAAGGTTGCCTATGCAACTTCTGGGTGGGATACAGTTTAAAAAAGTACAAATCCTTAGCAAGCAAGGATAACACTTTAGTGTGATAGTCTTCACTGTATCATTCTGCTATGCGAGATAGTCCGCGTAGTACATATAGTCAAACACTGGAGGAACATGTTCACGGAGACCTAATAGTGTGCATGTAAGTCTTATGTTAACAAAGCGTTCTAGGTTGGTGGGGAAAAAATTTAGAGTCGACAGCTTGTTAGCAGTTTGACATCTAGCGGTATAATTTAGGTGGTTGTACAGAGGACAGTTGGAAATTAGCAATTTTATAATGGTTAAAAGTGTACACCGTCTATTCCAGGTACTTCCAGGTCGTACACAAACTTCAGCCGCGATAGGACTGTGGCTGTATGAATTGTTCAAAGCAACCTGTAGGAAGTGGTACAGGTTGGAGTCTATTTCACACACAGCATTTGACGGACGGTAAATTAAGGTTACGAGACCTGCGTCCTTGTTCGGTAACCGCAGCTACCACGAAGACGAATGAGGGACGTTGAACTCCGAATGCTCAATAAATTCAAATCGAAGTTTAGCCATGTAATAAAGAATTACCCCATCACGGCGAATGGTTTCGGCGGGGCTCTCAGCTACTTACTACTCCACTGTAAAAATGGTAAGTGCAATGTTGAATCATTTACATAACCACAGAAGTAGTGGTTTACTTCCTCTGCATCCCGAGCAGTGTGAAATTTCTGACGACTAAACCCAGGATGTTCATCGATGCTAAATTTAGCGGCAATTATTCCTTCTAAGTACAGATTGATATGATGATATAAAACGAAGTGTTAATAAAATAGTGAATGTTAGCACATGCGTTGATAAATGCGGTGGACAGGAAACACAAAGCAGGCCAAATTTTAAAGCCCGGCCAACCCGTGAAAAAACGCACTTTAATTAATTTATATGTAAAGGTAAGCAGAAGCCGATGAGAACTCCAAATACACGATGGTAGATATCTACTTATAAGTTGCTTGCAGCTATTTTTATATAATCAGTTTACTCAACAAACTGCTAGCCTATATATTTACTTTCTTTTTGCTGCTTGTATGATAACTGACATCAGCTAATTTGAGTTCCTCGAAACGTAATCGATAGTGTTGCAATGCACTTCCGAAATCCGACAGTTTCGTAAAAGTTGAACCGTGCATATGGAAATGAGTATTCGGCATATCCTCGTTCATTACCTACAGATTATTCCACGCAAGATTCGTACACACTATCCAGCCCACTATCATGAAACCCGACCACGCATTTGGTGCGTCTGGATGGTGACTCAACGCATTCTGTACTTTCATCGTGGTAAAACTTCAATGCTTCGACTGGCTGAGCAATAGGTGAAACAGTGAGTTTTCTGTACTTGAGCACACGGAATAGGAGGATAAGAAGAGGCACCGATTTTCTATGTAGCTGTCCCCTTATGCTGCATCATGCGATCGGGACCGCGTTTAGCCTTCTTGTACTTTAGATAAGTGAATGCATTATTTCGTGAAAGCGCCTTCGATTGAAGTGCCACATTTTTCCTAAACCAGTATTGCGACTTTGATCCGTCTTCTGCATGCACTAGAGGAAAGTAGCAAAACAACCTCCACAATCACATCGGTATCACGCGTGTGTGGTACTTCACATCTCGCCCGGCTTCCCTCCGTTAGATATTCGTTCTCCTGCTCCACAAACCGTTAAGGCTTGACAATACGACGTTGCAGACACAGCCGACAAACCTACATTATGTTAAGAAAAGCTACCAAATGAATCGATTCGCTGTAATGGTGACCGCAGTGTCAATGACAATAGAACCGCAATCATAAAATTTATGCAATTCTTTCAATTTTCAACATTCCCCCTAAGCCTTGCAGCTAAGTATGTTACGCATAATTCTCATCTCCCAAAAGACTCCTCACCTATCTCAATGACGATGGAATTAAGTCACGACATAGACATTGTAGCAAGTTGAGCAGATGCACATGCGTTTTCCACCTATATCCCAAAGACCCCACATGCCAAAGGAATGTAAAGCAGACTTGGGTTCACTACCAGGATGTATAATGGGCTGCATGCGAAAGCGCTAAAGAACAGATTGATCGGGCTCAACCCGGGGCCAAGCGAAAGCACACTGAGAGTGGCTCCCACACATATTCCGCGATAGCAGGTGGTACTATTGGTTCAGCGCACCTGTACGTGAAAACACAAGCGATTTGTGTGTTTGCGATCCATTGCACATGAATGAATCGCACCGCATACCATGATTCATTTTGCACGCCAACCAATTTCACATCGGCTGTCTAACGGCTGATTGGTTGAGGTGGCTTAGCGTACTTTGGGTGATCGAATCTATCAGCACTCATTCGACTGAGGGAATGTTGGCCGACGACAACTTTTCAATATCTGTTACACCAAAAGATGTACTGTATATTATGTGTAAGTTCAATTTCAGTTTCTTTTGTCTTACATTTAATAGTTCCTAAGCATATTTTGGATTTCTGTTTGGTCCTTACTTGGGCGCAGTTCAAAAAGCTGATAACCAAGTTGATATTTTCAATCCTGATTCTTCTATATATGCCACAATATCTAATATTTTGGTAAAAATGTGTTGTGATCCAACATGGGATGTCCGATATTTTCAGTGTTTTTTCTAGTAGAAAAGGAGCTATGTTGTAATGTTTGGACTCTCGTTTACTTTGATGTCGATCTTGGTAATTCGAATCAATAGGACCGTATTCCTAATGCAGGGACTACGGTGTGGATAACACTTGGGACGTATCGATCGCCGGATAACGCTTTTGTCTCTGAGCACTTGATATGTTTGTTCACGGCTTAGTAAAGCTGCCATGAATAATGAACTTCATTCTTGAGTACCCACCATTTATTTGGATGGCAACGGTCAATCCATTATTCTATGCCAATAGTGAGGGAGATGACCATTCCAATTTGTCTAAGATACTCTTATCCAGTCAGGTTGTGCGCACAAGTAAACGTGTTTTATCGTCGTCTCCTCTGTTTGACGCTGATTGATAGAACGACGAACCTGCCAAATTCGAACTTCTAAGCAACAGTTGTAATGCCGGTCCTAAGAATGCAGGAGCTTGTTCTGGGAACATGGATGGTGAAATGAGATGAAAAGCTTCGGAATTGCTGTAATGACATGGAATGTAAATGTTACTTTTAGTTTACCCGTTTCACGATCTTCGTGGATGGATAGGCGTTGAACAAATTCTCGAGTTTCGGCCTACTTCTAGCTCTAGTTGCTTTAACTGAAAGGCCATTTATCTCCGATATTGAAACAATAGCTCAGGGGAAGTGTAGAATGGTGAATTTGTTACAGGTATTAAAACAAATGCCTAATATTGTAACCATGGAAGCATAATTGGCCTAGTGCAGTAGAAGAAGGTGTGGAAACGGAGAGCACATAACTGCAAATGCAATCGTTTGACAGTTATAGCATGGTAGCAACACGCAAAGTGGTTATTCCAAACTAAACACATGTATTATTCCACTGCCCGTAACTTGAGGGGACATAAGAGACATAGAAGCAGTACCAATCTAAATTCTAATTAACTGTGTTGTGCGTAATGTGCCGAAATCACAAGTGAAAATGTCCATAAGTAATGTGGGAATCCAGCGGACATCTATATGAAGGAAAATGTGGCGCGTGGAAATGCAGTCGCAGTAGGTTTAGCACACGCGCACAATTTGCTTACACTGTGCCGTACCACAAAATGTAGGTAAATTCATTCATTGCAGGTTATGGAATATTTCATAAATCTGTGTTAAATCCGGCAACATAAGTGAAACATGCGGAAAGTCAGCAGATCATTTGATGATTGAATTTAGTGAATTAAGCGCAAGCTCTAGCAGTAAACCAAGCGGCATTACTCAGTGGCAGAATTCAATTGGAGAACTCATGTACATGCTATTTTGCTTATACTATTCATGTTAATGAGCCCGGACTTTGCTGACGTGCAGGTACAGCATTGTTGCGGCTGCACGCATATTATACTATATATATTATATGTTATATATATATATTATATTATGTGAAGACTCCCTTTAATATCACTTTGAACACCTTACTAAATGGTATGTGGTCACTCATGTTCTGCATCCTCCTTGACTAGTAGTCGTAATGGTTATGTCAGGGTTGAGTGCATGCAATCCACAGTGCTCGGTAAGTTGCAATTTTGGCTATCGAACTCGCAGCGGTATTTCGTCTACATGAAGCAGATTTTACATTGTTTTAGCTTCTAAACTCTGCGAAGCAGCAATGGTTTTCAAGGCCCCAAAAAGTTAGAAGACTGTTACCAGCAGCTGTTCTTCAATTACACCGATTGCTTCGCGTGCGATGTAGTGTCACACTATGTTTTATTGATCGCGCTAGCATTTTGGCTTGTCTGCTTATTGCTAATTCCAGCCAACGCAATGTTCCATTTAAATGTGAGCAGAAAGCGACCGGCGCATATGGCAGTGGTCAAGAAACAATAGTAATTATAAATAAGTTTATTCACAAAGCTCAGGCATAACAATGCAGTAGAAATGTGTTTCAAGAGAGCGATAACGAACAGCATTTATACGAGATAAGATTAATTCACATTATTTCGTGTCTTCTCATTCAGCCCCTTACAGACAATTCGTGGAAAGAGTAAAGGAATGCAATCGAAAAAGGGGGTCAGAAGAAAAATCAGTAAAACACTAAGAAAATAAAGGTCATTGCCTGTGTCTTCCCGTGGTAAGGCAAGACTGGCTACAAAGTCTACCTGATTGCAAAGATTTGGTTTCATTCGTCTGGTGGCCGAGGTTTCACCGAAACGAAGCAAGCTCATGTTTAGTTGTCTGTTGATAACCTTGAATTCGTCACCTGGGTTTTCGCACAAGGTACAATCGAGCAGATGCTGAGCGATGGAGCTAACAGGCTATGGCAAGTACATGTGAATTGGTAAACACATGAGGCGGTAACCTGAGAGTGAGGCCCATCCAATTTGGATTCATGGAACAGCTTCTTGGTTTGATGTAACAACACGAGCTCAGGTGCGTAGTAGCACCATTTCATGGCTTGGCGTAATCGGTAGCACAATCTTCTGTCGTTCTGTTCCCCTTTGTTAGGTAGCATGATGAAGACTTTTCTTTGGATACCCATTCATGTTTGTTACTTAGCAACCTCCTTCCCATACCTGGCGCTGAATTTATACGGATAGCCGATATTACGCATGTTAGATTAGATGTATCGTAACTCAGCCTCTATTGAGTCTTCAGAGCATATTGGGTGTGCTCTAACAAAACAAGTTCCAACTAGGAATCGTTTATAGTTCATTAGACAGTAAGAACTGAAATGTAGGTATTGTCCGGTCCAGCTCGGTTTCCGGTAAATCGATCTTATGAGTGAACCGTCTGCTCTTCTTTTAAGTGAAACGTCAAGAAAATGAAATGAATCCTCTGATTCACTTTCCCTAGTGAACTTGATGTTAGGATGGTATTTGTTTAACGTTTCCAAAAGGACTTTCGGTTGTTGGACGTTTTCAACTATAACACAAGTTTCGTCGATATACCTAGTTTAAAAGTGTGTTTCTCCAATGACATCGCGTTATAAGTTACTCTCCAAATGCCCCATAAAGGTGTTAGCTAGAATCTGTCCCAGCTGGTTACCCATCGGCACGCCTTCAATTTGACGATACATATCCCCATCAAATCAAAATTGGAGGTCTTTCATACAAATGCTGAGTAACGTTTTCAATCGGTGTTCAGGTAGACCAATTTTGTCCGCACGCTTACTTATGATGTTCAATGTCTCATCCAAAGGAACGTTCGTGAAAAGGGAACAGACATCAAATGTTTTCATGTGCTTATCTTGAACATTCAAGTGTCGAATTTTGTCAACGAACGCAAGTGTATTTTGACTGTGCACCGCTAGCTCAGCAAGTACAGGCTCGATTCGTTTTGCCAACCATCGTGCCAGTTTCTGGTGCGGCGCCGCAACCCCTGAAAGAGTAGGACGCAGTGGAACCCCTCCTTTGTGCGTTTTTGGCAATTCATACATACGAGGAAGTCTTGAGACTCGGGGGCGGAGTTCCGCCATACGTTTTGCGTCGATTAGTCCCTCCTTGTGTAGTGTTCGTGGTTCAGGCGTTATCAACCTCGCTACATTTTCCGTTCTGTCTTTACCTGTCAGACATCTAACGAATTATCCCTCATTTGCGAGCGCCGATTGCATCTTTTGATGATAATAATTTTTACTCATGAAAACATCGTCAGAGCCTTTATTAATTCCAGGTAACACAACATTCTCATTTCGGCGCAGCTATTTCAATGAATCAAAGCATTCCTTCGTGAGAAAGCTTGATTCTTCTGCCTCTGTGATGCAAAATTGGTTAGCCAATTCCACTGCCTTGGCATTAAACCAACTGCTCGCGTCTGCAGTTGACAGTGTTAGACCAGAAAGTTGCTCTTGTAGGTGTTTAAACTGTGCTTCAACCCTTATGCGGTCACATTTACCAGGGTGAACAGAGAAGTTGAAATCCAGTGATAGCGCTTCAATTTGGTGGTGAATAAGCGGCACGTTCGACAGTTCACAACAAATTTCTGCGGGTTAAGCGGAACCTGATCATAAGAACGCTCAGCAGACAAAGTGTCTTGATGATAATCCCGTTTTGACTTGAAGGTCCCGCAGGAATTGATAAAATTTCGTGCGTCAAACAAGATTGAGACTATTCAAGTAAGGTTCAAAGCATCCAAAAGCGGCTTTCAGCTGTGCGATACGATGCACAGAAGCCTCAATCTGAAGCTTCGTGTATCGTCGCAAATTCCGAGAGTTAAATTGCAGATGGTCATTCCTTAGTGCTTTGACAAACCGACGCGGATACAAGGCACCATTACGCCTTTCTTGTAAGCATCAATACGTGCGGCTTCTCGTGAAATGGAACAACCTAATCACGAATTTATCCAGTGAACGAAACTTGTCAGGAGGGAGGCGTTTCTTTAGGAATTTCATGCAGACATTTCCCTTCAGAAATTATAAGAGAGCAAGAACGAACCACATTTATACGAGATAAGCTTAATTCGTAATATTCGTGTCTTCTCATTCAGCCGCTTACAGACAATTCGTGGAAAGAGTAAAGGAATGCAATCGGTAAAGGGGGTAACGAGAAAATCAATAAAACACTGAGCAAATCAAGGTCATTGCCTGTGTCTTACCAGGGTAAGGCAATACTGGCCAAAAGGACTACTGATTGCAAAGATTTGGTTTCATTCGTCTGGTGGCCGAGGTTTCACCAAAACGAAGGAAGCGCGCGTTGATTTTTCTGACGGTAACCTTGAACGTACATGAATGAATGTACATAAAATAGTGCTACTACACACCTGAGCTCGTGATGTTACATAAAAGCAAGGAGCTGTTCCATGAATCCAACTTGGATAGGCCACACTCTCAGGTTACCGCCTCATATGTTTACCAAATCACATGTACTTGCGGTAGCATGTATATTGACCAAACCGAGAGAAGACTATCAACTGGGATCATGGAAAGTGTTCCAGGGAGCCTGGCAAATAGTGAACCTAAACTCCCTCCAGCTTCGTCGCTCAGCATCTGCTCGATTGTACCTTGTGCGAAAACCCAGGTGACGAATTCAAGGTTATCAACAGACAACTAAACATGAGCTTGCTTCGTTTCGGTGATGCCTCGGCCATCCGACGAATGAAACCAAATCTTTGCAATCAGGTAGATTTTGTAGCCAGTCTTGCCTTACCACGGGAAGACACAGGCAATGACCTTTATTTTCTTAGTGTTTTACTGATTTTTCTTCTGACCCCCTTTTTCGATTGCATTCCTTTACTCTTTCCACGAATTGTCTGAAAGGGGCTGAATGAGAAGACACGAAATAATGTGAATTAATCTTATCTCGTATAAATGCGGTTCGTTCTTGCTCTCCTAAAATTTATGAAGCGAAATGGTTGAATGAAATGTTTCATTTAGCAAATAGTTGAACGAAATCTCGAACATGAGGTGCCGTACAGTATGGTGCTCCTGACTATCGCTCACGACCTAGTGATTACAAAAACAGGTGTCTTCAGCGCGTTTTTCAACACACGCGTGTGCTATATATCATTGTGCTTCTATTAAAGGTAGAAATTAATAGATTACAAGGGCATCGGTCGTAACTCAACACACATACTCAATCTCTCAGCAGGTATACCAGAGAAATCATATTATTATTGTAGAACCGAAGGCCTGAAATCGCTCCGAAATGATGATAAGTGTAGGTCCAACCTATAACTTACCCAACAACAGATAGATAAATGACAGTGAGTATAACGTTAAAGGAACGAACGTATGAAGGCAGATTTGAAAACAATATGTGTGGACGAAACGTGATTCACTGGAGTCAGCGACTGTCAATTAATGAAACAGCATTCAAACTGCAAATAGGAAAGTATACCAGGAGGACAAGTCGGAAAATAGAAAAAACAACACGCAGCGGAAAACCTTACGGTACTCGCGACATCAGCCGATAACCATAAGCTGATAAATGGAGATGTGATGTTACCAGTTGTATTGGCCAGCTGAATCAACTAGGGCTTTTCGTGATCGATTGATCTCCATTAGTCCAGTAGCAACCGCTTCGCCCTTGAGAGATTATACTACTACAAGTTGTCACGATTAGTCAGCTTGATTGGTGGTCTTGTGATTTTTACTAGTCACGCCTTTAAAGCGAAAGCACTGAGTAATCGCTTCAATGGAACATAGTGTCAAATATAACTGCAACGTTTCTTCGCCAGGGAGCACTTGCTTAGTGGCTTCTTATCTTTGATGCGTGGATGCCCACCCGAATTTGTTACAATGCTATCGGGCATTGGTTTTTACAGTATTACGGGAAATACAATAAGCAGTGAAAACAATGGAAGCCGCGGTTTGTCATGGCTAAAATAGCTAATGCTTGACTTTCATCATAAGTTAGATTGTGCGACAATTCGGAAGGCACACTTGCTTCGACAACACAATGACAGAGTCGGTGCGATCTATGAAAGTCAAGCAATGCACACCAATTTTTTTGTGGCACGTAATGCAAATATATGAGGGTATCCTCTACACTTTTTGGAAACTGCTTGGTGGCAGAAATAATGGATGAAGGGATGGTACACACGAAGACAGAACAAATTTCCGTCCTGTTCCAACCACGTATAATATGTAGTATGGCTTAATTTTGGACGTCACAGTTTGGCATTGTAGAACAATTTTTTATCGTGTCAACAAACATGATTGTGCCTGAGCAGTACCTGGCACGTCGTTAACGAATTTCTACGTAGGCGCGGGGGCTGTCAACCGTACACCCTTATGGGATTTCAGTCTCAGCTGGTAGGGGAGATGGAATAACCTCTTTAAATTTTGATCGCTTTTCATCAAGGAAACTCTGTCGCGACAAAATCATGCTTTGCCAGGTTTCTCAGGTGGGGAGGCGTGTTTTCCATCTGGTTTTATAAAACAATGAGACATGGAGAGAAATGAACGTCTGGAACCTCCAGAATTGCCCTGACACTAAACAAACCAAAACAAAACAAAGCAACTAACAAAGCCAACTTTGTGCCGCACCCACCATACTCCCTTGACCTCTCACCAACCGATTATGAATTTTTCAAGCAGTTGAATAAATTCTTCTTAAGGAAAACTTTTATAGCCCAGTGAGATACTGAAACAGTTCATCACGATTTCGTCGCACCCAGAACTCCGGAATTTTAATTATCCGGGAGAAATAAACTTAAATTCCCGTGGGCAAACGTGTGACATTTCAAGTGTTTTTGTCTCGATTTGAAATGTCCCGTTTGCGCCAATATACATGCATTTAAGTTCTAATATTGAAAACTGCAGCAACTTTATTGCCACCTAATAATTCTTGGGTTTCTCGTTCTTCAACAAAAATGCTAGCATCATCTTCATAACCGAGCCTTAGGACTGAATGATCCCTACTGCCTAGTTTGTGTTGTGTACGTCTGACGCAAACATTAACGCTTCATTTGTCAGGACTAAGTCCATTAATGATGGTTCGTTTGAACCGCGGTGTCTGGTTGATCAATGAACGGGATTATACGAAAATCACATATGCATGAATTCAGTGGTTTTTATTCGAATGATGGGGCACCGTGACTACAGTGAAAGCACCCATTATAAGTTAGTTTGATTACATTTTCGAAACTGCTCAATGGAGTGCCTTTGACAGTATGTCATCACTGTCCGTGGAGGAGTTTGGTGGCCTGTCGACGAAGGTTAAATGACATTCATATGGCGTCCTCTTCTGTGATCCGCCATCTGAAGTTTTAGCTGAAGTCGGCCAAAAATGTGTCGGGAATGATTAAGGAATGCTCGGTAAGGGCCTCTTATTTCAGGTAATCACGATAGTAAATAGTAACACCACTACCACCGTGAGATGGACGACCAACACAAATGTCTAACATCTCTCTGTGCTTAATCTCCGAATTAAGTACGTCGTTTTAGAGGCTAGTGTCCATCACTGCCATAATTTCCAAGTCGTTGATTCCTGTCTATGGCGCAGTTTCAAAAGGTTAGAGTAGAACCCTTGAGTGTTGGTGTTTGCAGCATTGTACTTGTTGACATGTGTGACAAATATAAAAAGTGATTGTATGCTGACGATTATTGAGTTAGGTATTTTTGAGGTTGGTTGCTCTGAGGTAGGAACAATCAATAATTGTCCATCTCAACCTGCGTCCAATACTGCCTGGAGGACTGGTCTTAACCGTATTTCTAGAGACCAAATTTTCCTGTTGTTCGGACAAGCTTGGCTAGTTATTGGTACTATCTCAGGCGTAGCCATGGTACCTTTAAAATGTTTGATCAGTTGCTAGGGTAGTTTTGTAAGGCAACTAGACGGGTAACGTCCAAAGCGACGATGTTTAGCATGTTGCAACGCTCCGTGATGCACCTGCATACTTCAATGTGGTACTTTTATTGTACTTTGTCGCTGTCAAGTTTCAGTTCTGGCACGCCATGAACTAGTACCAGCTGCATCTCATTTTAATGTGACATGTTCGATTGGGCTCTCAACTTTTGTTTTTCTGCTAATGGCTTGTCCGGAAAATGCGGTCACTGACAGAAGAGTTCGCTAGAATGCGCCTTGCTGAGATAACCTATTATGGGTCCCGTGTTTTGTCAGATGTTAATCGCAATGACTAAAGTTCCAATACACGTTGAGTTGGATCCTGTGAAATATGTGCATAACTAGTTGGGAGAACGTTGACGCCGCGTGCTCAGCTTATGGCAGCCCAGGGATTTTGCTCCGTCGCGTGAATAGCACTAAATTATTCTGTATCGGTTCCAGGACGTTCGAACATATTGTACTAACACAGAAGTTACCGATCAACCGGAAGACTAGAAAGTCACTAGACAGAGAGAGGACCGAAAGAGGCGTAAATATCATGGACGACGTTTGATGGCGCAGCGTATATTCCACAATACGAGCGGATGGCGGATCGCGACCAACATACGGGAATGGGTCTGAGCCAAAGGAAACAGTAAAATGAGCTGTAGAATAGCCCATGAATCAGAGCGAAACGCTTTGTCGGCACATCCTAGAGTGACCCTAAATCGAATGATACAACCGAAAAATACAACTCAGCAAACTTAGAACAACTTCAAGCGGATCAAAATGCAAGCTGTGAAAGAAATGAGACTGGATCATACAGGCAGCATAGTCCCCTAAATTTGCGGACAAACGACCCACGAATATGACTTGTTGGGATTAGCCATCTATGTTGCGTTGTGGTACGGAGATATGACGGATATATGCGCATTCGGTGCAGCGTGTTTGCTCATGGCCGCGTGTACTAAGGTTTGTGCTTACTTGTCGTTCATTATTTCTGCACTGATGCCGTGACAAATCAGGATGATGTTGACCTGGCCAAACTTGTTTTGCTCATTGAGATGTGGAAGCATAGCTCGATGAAGTTTCAATGGAGTCAAAGACGAGGCATTGATTAATCTTTTGAGCAGGAAAACGAAGAAGATGTACCTTTTGACTCGGTAGGTCAAAGGCGGTAGTGTATTCACTGAGATGAAGGCTGAACCGTGTGCAGATTTGGGAAAGGAAATCGATCGATAGCACCTGTTTGAGCAGCTTCAATCTACAAAATGGAAAGAGCAGAATTCCAGATGATCTTTTATTCCGTGGCTGAACAGACACCTGGTGATTGGGCTCCCGGAGGTGCATTTGCTACAAGAAAACGACTGTTGGGAGGGTAATTCATCCCAAATCTACCCAGCGGAATCCAGGGTAGAGTAAAGCCGGCATCAATGGATGGACTCAACTGGATCGAGGACCTGGTGTCGTAGGCCCAATTTCTGGATGTTTGTGATAATACATCGGATGCAACCTTCGGTGCTAGAACGGAATCTAAACGAGCTGACATAGGTGGAGGCAAGACTAACCTCGAGAGAAAACAGTAGAGCGTTACAAAACACAATGAACGAGAAAGCCGGGGTGATCTCCAGTTTCAATGTAACTACGTGAGGCGATTTGCCCGATTTCGTAAAAACAGAAAAATCTCTCATGGTTTTTCCTTGTCCATGCAGAGATGATGAAGAGTGCCGGTTCTCGCGATAACTGAGAAGGAGTGTCAACGCGTGCATTAGTGGACACGAGTTGTTTGATTGAGTTCCGTTTACTCAGTCAAAGTACATGGCTTGAAGGTGACGGAAACACAGGGATTGAAAGTTAGGAATAAAGCAACACTTATCAAACATTTAATATTCGTCTTGGTGGCGTCCACAGAGACAATAATCGGGGATTGCACATTTCATCGGCCCAGTGGCAAATAGAGTTGGGTATTAACGCATTAATTGTGGGTGACGGAACAACTGAGATGCGCACGAACAATGTAACTTAATGGATCTCGTGAGTTTTTTGTCTGATTGCACATGTCATACGACAGGGGATGGCCTAGGGAGTTATGCGTACTTTTTCTCCGATGTGAAACAAGATTACCATTTCTGCGAATGGTCAGAACACTAAATACACTTAATCTATTGGGATCAATCCAAGCCAGCTTACAGAAGGATACCATAAAATACCTTGCCAGAATTACAGAAACCGGTGGCACAGACGTGTAACATATGGATCTTTAGGAGAAAAAGCAGCGCGTATTTATCACCGCTTACTGACAAAAATGGCAGAAGGGACTCCTCGATACTGTATTGAATTCGAAGAGTAAAACAGAGTGACGATGGAGGACGTAATTTCGACGCCACGGATGAGGGAAATGATTTGTAGTATTCACAATGCAATACTGATTTATTTGACAGATCTCCACCCGGGATACTTGTAACTTTCAGGCTCAGAAGACCGCCTTAATAAAGGTTTTGAGAAACCGGGTGGCAGTATGAATTATTGAGGATGCCGTGTAGATTGTGCAATGTTCTTGTACATTCAGACGTCTACTTCTGACGATGCTGAAAGACCTATGGAAACGATACCATCATTTTCTCTGAGACGAACCAATAGCATGGTGACACACTTATAGCTGTGTTAGAAGATTAAAAAAGCTATTTAAAGCTAAGTCGTAAAAAGTCGCAACTAGTCAAAGAGTCAATTGCATGCTTAGGTCATATTGTGAAGAATTTTCAAGTGCAATCACTTGCTGAAAAATGTGAGACGATCAGGAATTTCGCAATTCCAAAATCCAAACTTCACCTGCGTTCATTTGTCGGAGTGCTGACATATGATTCGAAATTTGCGCATCATTTTGCTGGGGATCAGTCCGTTACTTAAGCCGCTCCACAAAGACGAACGTTCGTTTGGATATGCGAGACGGAGCAGGACTTCAACCACTTTAAGTCATGCGTAGTAACGGATCCAGCGTATTAATGCATACCCAATCCCAGTGAGAGGTTCACTGTGGCGCTCGACGCAAGTAACGTTGCAATCGGGGCGGTTCTGGCCCAATCAGCTGGAGTGATAGAATTTGCCGACAGATTGCTAACGAGCCTAGAGAAAAATTATTCTACGACCGGAAAGGAATTTCTTGCTATCTTGTAGGCTTAGGGGTAATGGAGACCACGCCCCTTAGCGAATGGGGTTCTATGTCATTATTGATCACTAACATATATTACGGCCGATGACGACGCAAGGCCTGAGGAAACGCCTTGCCCGATAGGCCTACCGCTTTTAAGAATTTACCGTTACCATGAGGCACATAGACGGAACAAAGAGCGCATTAAGTGACATGCTGTCGCGCCCGGATTTGGGCAAAATAATAGCAAGAAATGCTATACCGGTTTATGCGGGTACATTGGAGGACAGGATCCTAATGGAAAGGAAAAGAAGAGATGAATTCATAACGTTATCGTGTGTTCGTTTACAATCGGGAACCAAGCCAGAAACAACATTAGGAGAGCTGAAGGAACTCCTCAGGATCAAGGCCAGGCGTCACGTCATAAACGGTAACGGTGTTGGCAACGAACGGAACCAAAGTACCTTTTTTTCACCAAATCAACGAAAACGGGTGATTCAATTGGCCCACGCAAATGCTCACATGTGTTTTCGAGTTTTGAACTACTACTAAGACGATTGTGTCAGCCATCCAAACCAAATGACCAGCAGCTTGCATTAGGAGTTGTAAAAACTGCCAAACAAGCTGCGTGCCAGATGCACAGAGGTATTGGAAGCAACTGCCAGAGGAGAAATCAAATCTCGACGATTAGGAAATAAGCGAAATTGTGATGTCACGTAGGTGGTATCTAAATCGAGACCGTTCAATAAAGGATATATTTAACGTTACACAACAATGATCAACGATAACATAGTGGACCCCGTGCGGGCAAGTTCAGGGAACGTTGGATAGGCCCATGCACAGTATGACCACATTGTAGTGAATTACAAAATGGACAGTGGAACGACGAAATGCTAGGTAAATGCAGATCTGTGGTTACCGGGGTTTGTGAGGGAAATGCAAATTAGAGTAATAACAGGTGTAATGGCACCGAAGGTACGGATCACACGGAAGACTGGAAAGCCACTAGAACGATCGAGGAAGGAATCGCGTGCAGTCCTCATGGACGAGGTAAAACTAAACAACGTAAATACCACAATACTAGCAGAGAGCAGATCGCGAACAGTGAACGAGAACGGTCCTGAGCCTAGGGGTACTGAAAATAGACGTGTTACGAGGCTAATGTATAAGACCGAATAGTTTTACCGGTGCATCCAGGACTGACCAAACGGGCGAACGCAACCGAGTAACGCAAAATTTATGAAGTAAAAATGCAAGATGGATTGGATCTGGTAAACGCAGCATGTTGACTGAAGCGATGAAGCTTGGCTCGAGGAATTTGAATCTACCTTCTCGTTTGTACGCCTGTGTTAGCTCCCGAATTCCTCTGCGTAATCAAGCCTGCAGTGATTCATACGTTCTCCTGATCGTAAAGCCTACACTGACTGTCTGGATCTACCCTCTTTATCTCTGACATTCAGTTAAACCTATTAGGCGTGCTAAATTGCGCCTCTGGCATTTGACTCACTGTGACTACTACGAGTGCATGGGACCGTGACTACGTGCCAATGGCCGAAGCGAATGTACTATGAAACAATTGTGTGTACGCGACTTTGGTGCCTACATTATTTCAACCCACGATACTTCTATCGCGTCTAAATTTCTCGATAGCTGACTGCGCTTACCTCTATATGTCCTCTCTAAATACGAGAATTCGTCACTTGCGCGGTTGTATTACATTGATGTAGGAATAATACGCGATTGCAGCCTGCAGTGGAGTCGAAGACGATGCCGGCGTATTGACAGCCTTGAGCACGCTGTCGATCTGGGGGACCGGTGTCGATGCACTGTGTGTCCGATATGTTTGTATCAATCCCCGGATTTCAGTAATGACTTGTACCTTTCAACAAAGCACTTGCACTTATATAGGAAACACCAGCAATGAAAAATGACATATTAGAGGTAAAATAGCGCTTGCTTTACAAGTTCCGCAGGATGGTTAAAGTGAAAGCAAACATAAGTGTAAATCGTCAATTTAAGCGTCTTGCGATTCAGATGCTCCTTCTGTATATACAAATGTTAGAATGCGTATGGAATTGTTACTGTAGAGTAATATTGGGTAGGTATATTTTAAGAATAAAAGAAACGACAACGCTTACTCGTGCGCTGCTTTCTTGGACTGAGGTAATTGATGAATGCGGTTTTAATATATGCGAAACAATATTTCACAGCAACAGAGTGGAATTCGTAAAGTACAAAAGCTGAGAATGAGCACCGTTTGTTCGCGTTTGGTTGACGTAGACATCACTGATTATATAGCGTAATGTAAGTGGATAAGGGAATCATCCAGACGTCTTTTGAATACCGTTAGCGTGGGGGAAGAAACAACTTATGTGGGGAGAGCGTTCCAGTGTTGGCACACACGAGGGGAAAAGAAATTTCGGCGGTATTCCAACCGGTTGTATTGTGTGGCCAGCTTTAGCTGGTGTCCTCTGAGTGTATCAAATGCAATTCAGGTTTAGTAGCTGACGACGAGAATGTTTTGAATTCCTCAGGATCATATAAGTCATTATCAAGTCGCCACGCAGGCGTCGATATTGTCCGCTCTTAACCCCGAGGGTTTTCAGCCTCAATCGTTAAGGGAGATGAAACAGGTCTTTTACTTTATTGGTCACCCATCGTTGTGGCAGTTAAAGGGCGGTAAGGTCTTGCATTTGTCATAACTGCCAGTTGTGGATGGTATACTCAGAATGAGACCGAAGGTAGGCGTTAAGCATCTGAGAAATGATGGAAGGATCAGAGCGTCTGAATGCCCCTCCGTAAAAGGCCAATTTGTTGGTTAGCTTTCTTGCAGGCTTTCTAGACCTGACGGGAACAGCTTAGATCTTTCTACACTATCACGCCTAGATCGCATTCCGTCGAAGTGCGCTGCAATATTGGATCTCCCATTCTGTATTCACAATTGGCTTTATGGCGCATGCTCAACGCCTTGCACTTCGTAGCGTTGAACTGAAGCAGGTTCTTATTCGACCATTTGTAGACCCTGTCAAAATCATCCTGAAGTGCTGCATTGTCCCTGGATGTTCGAATGGCTCGCCATATCTTGAGATCATCAGGAGTACGAATGACTACTGTCACGAGATCGTTTACGTAAATCAGGAATAGTCGTGGCTTAAGTACTGAGCCCTAAGGCACTCCGCATTTAACGTCGTTTGGGTCAGAGATGATGCCACAAACTCTAACATTTAGATGTCGTTGAAGCAATAAGTTACCTAGCTAACCGAAGATTGGGTCACCAATTCCGCAACACTGCAGCTTGCGAAGGAGGATACCGTGGTTTAGACGGTCAAAGGCCTTTGAGAAGTTCAGATATACTGCAGCAACACCTACGCCGCTCTCGACGGTCTCAGTCCAACTGAGTCTAGCAAGTAGCAAGTTTGAAATGCCAGAGCGGTTCTTGCAAGATCCATGTTATTCTTGTGCTAGGATATTGCGTTCTTCCAAGCTGTTCATGAGCGCCTCGGTAACAATCGCCTGCATGATTTTGAACAGCACCGGAAGTAATGTTATCGGGCCATAGTTGACCCGATCTGTACGACTTCCCCCTTATGGATGGGAGTGATGACGCCTTGCGTTCACATGCTTAGAACCCGCATCTCATCCAGGCATCGTTGGAACAACTTGCAGGTTTAATGCAGCCAATTTCAACGCCTTTGGACGAATATTATCAAAGCCTTGAGTGGTATGCCCGCGCAGGGCAATTAGCCTTTTCATAACCTCCGCCGTCGTAAACGTGATGTGGCTTAGTCCTCGTGGTGATACAACCATCGGGAACAGTGTATGCGGCGATGTTCTGCTCTGGAAGTTCGGGGCGAATGGTTGACATAGGGCGTTGGCCACCTTGGTTGCAGTTTGTGCGGGTCCATATAATGTGAGTAAGGCAGGAATTCTTCGCTGCGACTTGCGAAGCTTGTTAATGTGCCTGTACAGGAGCTTGGGGTTTAAAAAGAAATTCTCGGCTAACTTCTGTTGGTGCTCTATTTTCGCTTACCATGTTTACGTAATGCTTCCTTTGGATAGTGTAGGCTTCTCATGTTTTGGCACTCGATGACACCTTGGATCTTTGCCAGAGTAAATTCCTCGTGACGGTGCACTTCCGTGTCATGCTGAATGATATTAGTGTCTTTGCTCTCGAAGGGCTTTCCCTGGAAGCACTAGTTAGTAAGGTGTTAAAATGGTGAGTAAAATCAAGCCAAGCGACATCGGGAGATGGTTCTGCTAGAAATACCAAGTTAGTAACATTTATAAGTTTAATTAGAGCGCCATAATGCTTAATGAGCTGACACCTAACTGTGTTTTCTGAGGAATACTCTACATGACAGATGCAGTTGAACTTGAGAGTTGCATGGTCGCTACGGCTTAAAGGACTCTCTGTCGATACCGTCTCGTTCATAAACTCTTCATTGTTGAATACGAGATCCAGGACACTCGGTTTGTGTCCCATCCAGAATCTTGTGGATGTTATGTGATTGTAGTGTGGTAGTCCACTAAATATCTCCTGTACTACTATTTTAAATTGTTCGTTGATACAGTCTGGGTTTCTATGGTATGAATTTTGGAGTCACCAATCAGGAGAATGTCGCTGTGCGACTGTGAGTGAAAGGTCTTCATTGTGGTGGCTAAGCGTTGGTCCATTTCCAAATAGCCGGCGGAGGGCGATACACCACACACAACAAACATACGTACCCACGGCTTAGGTGAAGACGGTACCAACGCACATCGAGAATCTGAACCGCTGGGTCATCGATGAATCCAAAGTGTAGTTCCCTGCGACACTAAAGTAGTACGCCACCTCCACTACTTGGTCGATCGTCGCGTAGAATAGACATCCCAGGTAGTGTGATTTCTGCATCACTGATCGCTTCATTTAACCATGTCTCGTTTATCATAACGAGGTCGCTTGACATCGAGGCTTAATGCAGGCGAAGCTCCGTTAGTTTGCTTAAAAGTCCTTGTGCGTTGGTATAACAACGGGAGAGTGATTCATAGGTTAGAATGTTGTTTGTGAATGTAGACAACAGGTTTGGGATTTGACCGACCCTCATGAGGTCGGCTGCTACTCGTTTTTTGAGCAGTCTTAGGCTCGCGAGAATTAGAAGAATAACTATCTGCACCATGCAATCAGGTTCATGGTGATCCTGATGGTCACCCATTTCCTGCGGTGTTTCGACGGATGCTATGATGGCTATCAGATCAGTCTCCGTGTTGGACTTTGCAGTAACGGTTGTTCCCACTGTGTTGGTTCTCTTCATTGAGTAAGTATTAGCCTCTGGTCATAAACCTGCTGCTTCTAGTCGAATGTCTGTTGATAGCATGTTCCGGAAGTTACCACAGTTCTCTAGAACTGTCTGTAAAGTTAGCTCAGACGGTAAGAACAACTTTAGCAAGCCAGGACCACACCCTGTGTAATTTGGTGACACGGAAATCCTTGTCATGGAGGTAGCAATGATATATTCTAAAGAATTCACCTCACTAATATATCGCCTTTGCTCCAGGTCATGTGCCTGAGCTTCTTCAGGAGATGAAATTGAGACTCGGGGACGCCACGAAGAATGTCTGTTTTCAGCTCGTGTTTTCTACTTCCCTGTTGAGTATTTACATCCTTTGAACGTTCTGTCCACGTAATATCCGGAAAAATACATACTCGGTTCCATGCTCTGTGATGTCGATTTGCAGCGAGCAGAATGGATTCCGTTTCTTCCGCGGAATTTAGTGTTACTCGAAGTAGTCGAGGTTCACCGTAGTGTAAGTTGTTTGGGCGTCTTGCGATGCGGCTCAGCGTAGTGGGTTCAGCGCGCATGTTGATGGCACTACAGATGGAATCCCACTGACAACGATCGTCTATCAGTTTGCCCTTAATTGTGTTGGATTATTCAGGAACGTTAGTGCACACAAGACTTAAGTCACCATGATTCCGCCTTGTGGTTTGCAACTTAACAACATTAGGTTCTTTTGCTTTTTGTGGATTTGTGAACCGCACTGGCGATAGCGATCCATGTTGAGGAACAGTTTTGACCTCTTCGATAAGTGGAGTCACAGGTGTCTTTGACGGCGTTTTCCTAGAAGCAACCGCTGCGTAGGATGTCCAGTTATTTTTTTACCGTAGGCATGCTGGAGTCTTGTGTTTCGGGTATGTCAACTGAATTAATAGTTATTACACCCTTGGAGGACGTAGTAGCAAGTGGGTTGTAAACGACGTTTTCACTTAGTGGAGTCACGAGGCTAGGGGACGTTGGAGACTGAGACGCGATAGTGGGGTTGGGATGCCTGGCCCTCTTCCTCGGCGTAATCGGGGAGTTTGTAGGTGTCCGTTCAGTTTCAAGTATAGCATTGTTTACTTTCACAGATGCGTTGCTAGGGTTCACCAGTTGCTCAACTGTTTCCGCCAAGTTTTCACAATTTTTCATTAGTAAAATATAACAAAAAACAACAGGGATGGAGTTGCACACCTGGCAGAAACAAAATGCTTATTTTTTGCTGCTGTATTGTCTAGATACGAGTGCACTCATCCCTAAACACTTCGACTGGTACGTTTTTTGACGGTTAAATAACTTACCAGACTTAGCGGTTTTTTACACATAAGTCAGAATTGACTTTTGGATGGGCCTTATCCACTTGGGGCGTGCGATTGTTACTGTGACGCACTAATTCCACAAGGGATTAGATAGTAAAGGAGAGTTCAGACTCTATGTTGTAGATCTCTTACTTACCACTAGCTTAGGATGAAATAATTTTACTGATATATGTTGTCATGGTCAGTAATGGGCAGTGAAATAGGAATGACCGCAGATGGTGGTGATATGGTGTAAATATTCCATACAAACAAGATTGAATGAAGCAACTAGATGTGTACATTACAACTTAAATAGCAAGAGGACAGAGATACTGACGCACCATGTATGACTGCTTCAATTTTCCTTGCGTGGCGATCGGCGCTGTTTTGAGGTCAGAGGGGTCAGATGTGTCGCGTCCGGATGAGTCACACTTTAGTGTAGATAGGCGACGTGCGTGCTATTGATCAAGCCGGTAAATGGATAGGCAGCGAGGCAGCGTAGGATTGAGGTAAAGCGGGATTACGTGGAAATTACTGTCTAATGACGACAGTGGCTGCACCAAGGGCGGACCGAATTGACAAATATTGCTTGGTACAGCGACTGGAAGAAATGGTAGGAAGATGTTCGGGTGACTCTCAAAAAGGTCTTTAAAATAAGACCACAAGTATTCTTGTGCGACGAGAGGAAACATAATTTCTCCGATTAAATTCAAGCACGGTTGACTTCGAAAATGCAAAAGCACAGTTTGCTGGTGATCCGGGAATGACAGATCCTAAAGATGTACAGTGGTAGGAGGAGCTCGCGGAGCCAAATCAAATAATAGTACGTAGGTCTCTGTGAGAATATACCCAAAGATTTATATGAGAGTAACGCAGGTGGACACTTATTTTGCGGCCGCTCAGTAGAAGACGCGGTCTACAACTGTAGCGTATATCCGACTATCTAATGGGAAATTTATGTTGGGCAGAAAATCCTCGCATGCCTAGGCCTGCAATCGGGTGTGTACACAATCAAGTGCGAAGTCATGAATCCTGCTTTACCATTTGCATGTATGCATATCACTCAAAATATTTGCACAGTAAGATCATTTGCGGCAGTCGAACGATCGATGGTTTCGGTCCAGCGCGACATGCAGGCTATCGTTCGTTTGGCGCAAACAAAGCCAAAACATAGGAGTAGTTATTTGGCAGTGAGAGCGTACAAAATCGTGTGTGCACAATGTAAACACATAAATAAATATGTAAGTGTTTATTACTCGACGACAGGAGAAGCTGTTTCATAGAAGGAACACATCAACTTAGGTTACATCCTTGTATGCCTTTGCATTATAACGTTTTGAAAAATAATCGTTAGCGCTATTTCAGAAATAGGTAACACGAAGAAATCAGAATCGCTCGGTTAACTTTTCCTTTCCTTAAACCAGGGTTATTCGCAATCTCATGATACATGTTCAGGCAGAGAATAAAATGAAACGAAATTGAACGGCTGTGGTCCAAAGGTTATGCGTAATTTAAATATTTATTTAGGCGCCTTCGATAATTATTCGAAAGCCTTATCTAGGGATTGTCATTTTCCAAAGAAATTAATCACATTTTCGACGGCTAACTGCTTACTAATCGCAAACTTAAAATTGGAAAGTTAATAGCATGCACTGATATCACTTGAAACTTTGTACCAAATCGTTGCTTGCCTAGTGGATTAGAAAGATAAATTCTCTGATTCTCATGGAAACGTTTGGAGTCATCAACTTTTTTCCTTACAGATGCTATCTTCTGTCTTAAGTATGTGATCGCCGTTATCAAGACAATGAATTTGACGGTTTATGATGCTTAAAAGAAGCATTTGGTTAGCTTCATTCACCGAAGCCAGACTAGATCAAATCCAAGTTTATCACCTCGCTCTCTGAACGTCAGCTTTGGGGAGTACCCACATAGCTATTTCATGAAACATCTCTGCACCCTCTCAATAACATGCTGCTCAGCTTTTTGCAGATAAGACTAGACCAATGAACAGTATTCCATACAAGGCAATACATTTGTTTTGTAAAGCAGTATGCGGGATTCCGTGAGGCAAACAATGATTTCAGATCTAACCGATGGCCTTCATAGTTTTCGAAAATTGAAAGTCACAATATTCAGACGAGGTCAAAGTGACTGAATATCGCACGCCTAAGTCGTGAACTTCACTGCATTGCGGGATGTATACATATCGTAGTAATATACGGTTTGACAGTACACAGCATTTGTGCCTGCAAAATATTACATTTGTCCACGGGAATTGACATCTGTCACATTTGGCACCAGGAGTCAAGTGTAGATAGATCATCCTAAATAAGGCGTACGTCTTCGTGCGTATTTGCACGTTGTTGTGAGTAGGCAAATTAACTTCATTAGCAAAGATAATCGTAACACAAACGCTTAAACTGTGAAATATATCTTTAATATATATTAGAAAAAGAAGAGGACCAAGACACTTCCCTGAATCACTCCACTGCTGATTGATTCCCGTTTAGAAAGCTGGTCCCCGATGCGCACCACCTACTCTCTGCAAATTATAGATGACGACAGCCAAGAAAACATCAGTTCTCCAATGCCTATAGCCTTTAGTTTTCTAAGTAATCTACTGTGAGACCGTTATCAAAGGCTTTTTGCATAAATCTGGAAAAGGATTTCCACACTGTTTCCGTTGTCTATGGTAGCCGTTGTGTGGTTAAATTGTCTGTCTGGCATGTTGC